>JBAMYA010096314.1:0-21040 GCA_037176975.1 Arrhamphus sclerolepis | reverse complement strand
AAATAAAATAAAATAAAATAAAATAAAATAAAATAAAATAAAATAAAATAAAATAAAATAAAATAAAATAAAATAAGCAGTAAGTTACTCCATGACACTGTGCACTTGAGAACTGATAAAAATTACAGATGGCCCGCAAAAACTGACAATTTTCACACTTTTCTGCTCTTCTTCATACATGAATAATCTTGGAGAAAAAAAAAAGAGAGATTCACATTAAAAAGGAAAAGGTCTCTGTCAGGCTGTGCTCAGTGGTTCTTTAAGCAAAATACTAATGTTATCATGCTGAGAAGGTGCTCACACTGAACTGATCTTCGGCATATAATGTACTATTTTTATCATTATACATTGTGCTACTTAGCACTGAACAGAGAGCACAGCTGCAGCTGATGGGATTATATATGAAGAATTTGCTCTCATAAAGGCTGAAAGATTTTCAGGGATGTCTGCAACAATGTCCTATGTTGATTCTCTTGTTTTTACATGCAAAACATGAGTACTTTTACGTCAAACAGCCTCGCTGCTGATTATTTATTTATTTGTTTATTTTCACCAGCTAGTAACTGTTAGAGCAACATTATAGCTCAAATGAAATGTGTTTTGTTTCCCGGAAACAAAACCTCTAAAATCTCACATCTACTGGTATTATTTTAGGTCTTATCATTGTGACAAAAAAAAAAAAAAAAAAATTCAAAAATAAAGTGCATCATAACCAAAGCACGCAGTCCGCCTCTGTTAGGCTCTAACATGAATCACTGACTCACCACCCTAATAACCAATCTTCAGTGAAACAGAGAGCCATTCCAAAGAGAAATAAAAAACAGTCAGAGGAATGAAAGCCAGAGGCACGATGTTTGAATGTGTTTTTGTGTATTAATAAAGCCCAGAATCTGGAGTATTCTGAGCCACTGACTAACCCTGAGTCACTGGTTTTCAGTAAACTAAATGAGAAACATGCAAGACTAGGTAGGGAGGAAGCACAATAGTGTTCTGAAGGGCACAGCTAACTAACGGCTTCTTTTGCAGACCCTGTTTTATTAAAGACCAAAGACTGTCCTGCATTACAGAGATACCAAATTCAATGACATTCCATATCTTTGTACCTATATTTTCAAAAAGGTAAAAAAAAGTCGAAAAGCTCCCTAGTGATATAGCACCAGTAATCTCCCTTCAGGGACCAATAAAGTATTTTTGAACTGAGTTGACCTGAACTCTAAAGTATGCATAAAGAGTAAGGACATTTTTATTCAGTAGATTGTTTCTTTGTTGAAACGATGCTACTTGGCAACAAATCTTACTGTTAGAAAGTCTGTTAATTTCTATTTTAAATGGTGTCACATTTAGAAGAAACATGCATTTGTGGGTTGAGTATGTGAGTTGCACCCTTGAAAGGGTTGCCAAATCTCAAAAATGACTTGCCAGATCTTCCTTGGTGGTGTCTGCTCCAAGTATCAGCATGCCACGTTGACTGATCTGGATATAGGACAACTTCCAGCAGGTGTTCTTCAAAACCAAGTTGCAGCATTATTTGAAATGAGCCCTAGTACTGTCTGTATAGTGAAGTTCCATATAAAAGGGATGCCAGAGACAGGCTGCAAAGTGGAGATCCGAAAGTGAGAACACACCAGTAAGACCAACTCCTAATCCTGTCAGCACTCAGGAACCATAGGCATTCTTCTACAGATTTGCAATCAAGGTGCAGCAATCACAATTTGGTGATTGCTGCACGGGTAGTGTAACATCTTTTGGCAGAGGCAGTGGGATGGTGTGGGATGGATCTCTCTCGCTCAGACCAAAATGAAACTCTGCAATCCCATATCTCCACAGTCTGGAGCAAAGTTCTATGACATTGTCATCAGGTTTATCCAGTTTATTGGGAGTGGAGAGGATGGAATGATCTACCAGCAGTGCGGACTTCAACACCATTGAACACTTGTGGGCTTGCTGTTCATGACAGAGGTACCAACACAACCACACTGGGTGACTTGCAGAAAATGTTGGTTGAAGAATGGGCTGTTATCCCACAGCAGTGTGTGACCAGGCTGCTGACCAGCATGAGGAGGAAGTGCCAGACCACTGTGTCTCTCCATAGGCAGAGGATATTAGGTTCCACCCTTCTGTGGTGAAATTGGACTATCTAAACTTCTGAATACACTGACACGAAGTACAATCTCTGTATGGCCATTCAAGATTCTTAAATGATGAATCCAGGCGACTTTGAAAATCCTCACCATTATATTATACTGCAGTTGAATATAATGTAGTTGTCAAACTAACATCAGATCTGGCTCTACATGTACGAGGCTTTCATGAGCTTCGATACTGGTGTTGCATCCAGATCAGGACAGTGCACAAACATGTTTATCTCTTAACATGGCTAGATTCCCATGATAAGTCCTGTCAAACAATTACCTGCATGATATTGCTGAGAACAAACTCAGATTTAAACCTTTAAGTACGTTTGAACAATGAAATTAATTGTTTTGATCAGTTAATTTAAAACCTGAAATTTATCCCATGATTAATGTACAAAAAATGGAAGTTTCTTTTTTAAAAAAAGGATTTTGTTGGCTTTAGTGGCTTTTTTTAAATTGAAAGTAGTACAGTCATAGTGCAGTAAATGGTCAATAAGCCAGGAGTTGAACTTGCAACCTGTTGCATGAGATCACAGACTACATGGTCCACCCACTGTAACCATTCGACTACACAGTGGAGCTACTCCCCAGAAAAGATAGATTCCTAGCTTGTAAAAATATATTTATTTATTTATTATAAATAACTTGTTTTAAATAAATCCTAATGAAAGTTTTTAGCACACTGAGGAAATGTTGGTGAAATATTGGCATTGCAGTCATATTTGGCCAACCACTACAAAACATGGACTCAATGACATATTTTCAACTTTTTTATTTATAAAAATGTTGATCCAAAGGAGTATTTTCAAACTTGAACTGGAGAAAAGTTTGCCATTGATGTTCAGCATTTTCAACTGTCAATCAATCAGTTGACGACAGTCATCGATAATTCAATCGCATTTTAACACCGAGAATATTTGGTTTAATAAAAATAACTTAACATTTTCTTTCGGGTAAAAATCTAAATTGATTTCTTCTACTTTCCCTTAATGAGTATCATGAATCAACTTTGAGAGCTGTGTGTGACTTAAAAGTTAACTTTTCTATCCATATTAGGCTTTTTCTTATTTGAATCAACGGTGTACATATATATTTGCTGTAATCATTTTTATATTCTTCATAATTTTCTATTGAAATAACATCCCTTTGAATAGCAGGAAGATAATGTATTTTGATTAGAAGAAACATCAAGTGACAAGTCAAAATGCCCTTTTTTATAGGAGCGCTGACAGAAGTGGACTTAACAAGGCAAAATTTATAATCATCATCCATTGTCTCAGACTTCACTCTTAGATTTTGTCTAGAACGTAAATAAGGAGAAATCTGAGCTGTTTTGAACATGATTCATAGTATATTTGCTGAGCATCAGCACTGTCATTAGCATTCTGCTCAAAACACAGCTGTGAATCACAGAGCCACCATTCTTTCATTTATGTGCACATTTGTTATATTTATGTAACTGGCAATGGTTGTAGATCCCATGAAAAACAATGTTTTTGTCAGCTCCAAAGACATCAATTCTTACTAAGGACACTTGATTTTCAAATAACAACCAACAAAAAGCTCCCAGAAAACAAAACAAAACAAACAAACAAAAAAAAAAACTACATTCAAACACTGTGAGAAATAGTCCATGTAGCGGGGACGATTTATAGGGGATGTGTTTATCAGGGGTTGTCCCAGGCAGTGCCTTTTAGTGCAATAAATTCTGGTTGTTTCTTGGAATTTAATGATGATCAGAAAAAAACAAAACAAAAGCCTAACATGCATAGCTATAAAGAGACTTGCACAGCATGCACAAACTGTAAAGAAATATTAGAGTCAAAGAATGAATAATGAGAATTAATGGTGCATATTGAGATCAACGTGTCTGGTGAACTGACTAATGGATGCCACTTAGGGGTGACACTGGGTGGAGGCTGGTGCTGCGCTATGATTATCTAATCAGTTTGGATGCTAAGCCCTATTGATTATTACCTAAATTAATTTTATTTTTCCCCTGAAGTACATCATCACACTCCTTCCTGCCTTTACAGCTTTATAGTTGAAATAACATAAAACCTCCTCCATAGTCGTAAACTGGGATTTTTACCAGACACTCCCACACAATAAAAAGACCTCTTTTCCCTTTCTGTTTCCTTCCTCCCTGGCCTGTAATCCGCTTCCATGCTTCCAGTGCCTTTCCTGAACTATGATGATTTTATCCCTGTGGACTCCATTCCATTTCCTGTCCCACTTCCCCACCCACTCCTGCCTCATTTGATGAATATTTCACAGGCCAGTAGAGACCAGCATCTTACTCTCTCATCTTCTTCCTAGACACAAGTGGAGCTCTCAGTACCTGGCATGGCAGCGCTGGATAAGGGTGTCTCAGCAGGCCTCAGGAAAATAAGGAGCATATCACAAGAATGAAAATGGTTAATTTGTTTTCACTTTGGATATTTGCGGCTCTAAGTGACGCCCTGATCTGACCCTAGTTCTATCAGAGCGTGACAAAGTGAAATTGAGAAAGACAGTAAGTGTGGAAGTGGGTGAAGTGTTTATTCTGGGTGCAAAATCTAATCTACCGGTGGGAGATGCATTCATAACATTTTCACTAAACAAGGCAACAATCTTAATTTACAAGTACTTATATGAATTACTAAACATTCAGTAGCTCCATCAACAAAATGTTCTTTTTCATTTGAGTATTAATAGAGATACAATAGTCCTACTGAGGCAATAACTATTCAGTTTATTGATTAGTCAATAATGACAAGCCATTTGGTTAATGAGTCAACAATTTATGAGCAAAAAAAAATAAGCCAGTGTTCTCAGGATTAAGTTTCTCTGAACTTGTTGTTTTCTTTGTATTGTGAACAGCAAAAATAAGACTTGGACAAAAATAAGACTTAGGCTGCATTTCAATGTTGTTGCTAATCAAGTGTCCAAATTGTTGCTAAGCAAAACTGTGATCAGTTTGTGTTTTTATGAAATACTTTTTTGGCATTATGTAATATTACCTTCATAAGGGATTACAAATTTGATATTTTTCTTAATGCTGAAATGGGATCTATGCAAATATTAGAAAAAAATAAAAAAAATAAATGTAGAGGAGCAAAAGTACAATAGTTCACATTTAGGGTGAAGAAGATGTTGTATTCAAGTAAAGAGCCTAAAATCATCCTTCAGTACCCGAGGAAACATAGAAAATGTACATTTAAGTTGACTGTCATATAAATAATAAATAAGTTAAAGGCAGAGTAAATGATTGTACATGATTTCTAACTCAGAACATTTTTTTTTGACACATTCAGTGAATATTTCCTGACCATTCGCTGGCTGCCTATCTCATCGGTACACTGTTAAATACCCTGATCTGCGTACACAGACATGGCAGAGCTTTTTTGTGGAGAAAAAAAAGGGGGTACACAGATTGCACTGCACATATTGCTGATACCCTGCATGTTTAAGACTCCCCCCCAACCCTAAAATATATTGCTCTAGTCACTCACCAACAGGTAAAGGCTTTGTACATGTGCATGTTAAAGGGCAACAATACGATCTCATGCTCGTTAACTTTACTTGTGGGTGGATGTAGTTGGGAGAACAGTAGTGAGAAACAGAGAGATGGAGAAGTGATGGTCTGTTTTGTGCAGGTGTACAGAGCAGACTTCTGCTGCATCTGTCACCGCACACTCGGTCATTTGAGGCGCCCATTTCCCTGGAGATGTGTTGGGGTCTTGGATGGGATTTAGGAGGGAGGACCATGTGAGGCTGATGACTGATGCTGTTAGAAATTCCTTTAACATGCAAGTTCTTTGCATTTAGCTATAATGGAGCGTCCAAATCACAATGACCGATTACGATGACATCACAGCAAAGACGCTGCATGTGTTAGTCTCCTTTTCAACTTGTTTTGAAAGAGCAGACTTCACCAGTTTTTAAATTGTGTTAATAGGCCAAGTAAAACCAGAGTTATGCTCTGGGGCACGCAGCAAAAGGGGAAATACTGAACCCGATCATTTTAAAAGTTGAGAGATTTGTGATATTTGGTGTTTGGACTGTATAGTTAGTGTGTAGTGCAGTTGCTTTTTTGTTGTTTGCAAGATAAACACGAGGCGATCTCTCAACGTGGAGTCCGGACTGCAGCTCGGTTTTGAACCGTAAGGAGCTGAGGGACTGGTGGAGCCAGATTCTGATCCAGAGAACGAGGACTTTGATTATGAAGTGGATGATCCGGGTTTTGGATCATACACTTCATCTTCATCTTGTCCTCTATTTTTTTGGTGGAAGACGAGAGGGAAAGACGTGTCTCTGCACACAGGAGGGGACAGTTACAGACCGTTATTATATACAGTCATTGATGCTGACTGGGGCACCACTCCCTCACGTGTCGTCACTTCCGGTTGATGTTTCATAGATGCGGAAGTTATTTATAACAATTTTACCTCAAAATATCTTAATCGCATAGTTATATATTTCTCTGGTTCTAAAAATCTAATTGTTCTATCATTAATGTACATATGCTGTATAGTGGTGTCCAACCTGCAAGTTGCCCTTTAAACATTCTGCCTCTTCAAGCAAAGAATGTTCTTCAAATTAAATAGAAATATTTGTCTTGTGTCTTGTCTTGTTTTGATGTTTGATGACGCCGATTGTTTTTGCACTGCATTCTGGGTACCAGCACCTTTTAACCTTTCACATTACATTTTTCTAGTTACTCAAAGTAAAGAATAACGAGTGTAAATTTGACATTGTATTTTTTTTGGTCGATATCTGTAAGTCAAAACCTTAAAAACTAAAACCAAACTAAAACAAACCAATATTTAAAACAACACATGTTGCTTGTTAAACTAACTAAAACTATATTGAAATAATCAAACAAACTGAAAAATGAAATAAAAATAAAATCTATTAGAAAATCCAAAACTATTATTACTCTGACACGCACGCACCGTTTTATAAAAGAGGCCTCGGCCCTTTAATGGTAACCATGGTGATGACATAGGCCCAGGATGGAGAGAGAAAGAAGAAAAAAAAAAAAAGGAGTTTAACACCCTCACTTTACAGAATAAACATTCACCAACAAGGGAAAAAAAATGAAAGAGAATTTTCTTAAGAAACAGTTTTCTTCCCCAAAATCAGTCGCATAATAAAAATGGTGACGGGGATGCTGGGAAACGATGGTTCGTCACAAAAACAGCGTCTTTAGGTCTGTTCTCATCTTTTCTTCCTTCTTTCTGTCCTCCTCATGAGCCCCGTTTTGTGCGTCAGTGCACCCACCTTCCCGTCCAGGATGGTCTCCCACGTCGCCCTCTTCTTGCTGACGGGACACTCCTCCATCTCCTGCATGGAAACCTCGTACTCTCCGTCCAACAACTGCAGACGTCTGCACACAAACAAAGAAAAAAACAACACCACGATCATCTTCTCGTACATGTGCTTCTTCTACGACAGAGACTGCGGCTTCTTCTCACCTGTTTTTATCGAAGACCGTCATCTCGGCCACAAACGTGGTTTCTCCCTCCTCCCTGAGAGAGGAGCTCCTCCTCTTTCTGTTGACGGCCTCCTCTGAAAAATCTGGAGACAGACGCAAGAAAGACAGAAAGAAGGACAGAAAACGTTTTAATCACGAAAAAAAAAAAAAAAAAAAAAACCTCTGGCCTCATTACTGTTGATCTGTGCGAGAAAAGTCATTTTAATTCAATGACACGTATAAAATCCTCCAGATTAATTATTTATAAACAGGGAAAAACTGACAAAAAATACTTTCAAAAAGAAAAGAAATGCCACAAAAAAGAGAAGGGATGTTTGGAGCATAAACACTGCTGAAGTAAAACGGGTTCATTTTTCTTACAAGGTCTCAAATTGTACAAAATTTGTGACTTTTATCATCAAACTGAGGCTTTTTTTTTCTTTTTTTTTACTAAAATCACAAATTCTTTTATAATAGCAAGTATTTAAAAATGGATTTTTTTCATAAAAAAGAAAATTTTGTCATAGAAATTAAAATGACAATATTACATCTTTAATTATTTCACAGAAATTACAATCCTTATAAAATTAAGACTTTTGTACTAAAATCACTTATTTTATCTTGTAAAATCACAAATTTTAAAAATTTTGTTTTTTTTTTGTTCTTTTGACTCTCTTTTCCAACAACCAAGATTTATTTTTAAAATCAAAATATCACAAAATCGTAACTTTTAGCTTTTTTGTTGTAAAATATAAACTTGGTAATTTTGTCAGAATTTCGCATAATTTCAAATTTTTGTCTTAAAAATCACAAATATATGACATAAAATATCAAACTTCATCAAAACTGGCGCAAAAGTGACTTTTTAACTTAAAATTACAATTTTTTTGTAAAAAGTTTTTTTTTAATCAAGTCGAAAATTTGCTAATTTTTCAATAAACTTAAACTTTGCCCTAAAATTATGATTTTTTTCTCATTAAAAAGAATTGTAAAAAACTGCATTTTTGTGGCATGAAAAATGGGACAAAATTGTAACTTCTCAACTTAAAAATTTAAAGATATCACATTTTTCCATAAAAGTGAATGTTTGACATGAAATCTCAGTGAAACTGTAAAAATCACAAAAATAAAACTGTTTTTCGTTTGTTTGTTTATTAGCAAAAATAAATTTTGCTGTTTCATGAGATTCAAACTATTTTTTTCAACAACCAAAACTTTTTATTCATGCAAGATTTTTGACCTTTTAGCTTAAAATAACTTTTTTTTTTTTTTTTTGGATATTTTCTTTAAAACATTTTGACCTAAACATCATAAAATTGCAAATTTTGTAGAATTTTAAATATCTGTCCTAATATATGTTTGTTATATAAATAGTTCAATATTTATTATTGATTATTAATAATCAAATAAATTTCATTGAAAAATGAAAATTTTCAATATCACATCTTTTATTCATAAAGTTTTTGTAATTAAAAAATGTTATAAAATCTCAAATTATTTCACAAAAACTGACCTAAAATTGAGACTTTTGTACTAAAATCAGGGTTGGTTGTTGTTGTAAAATGAAAAATTAAAAATTTTTAAAAAATGGGGTAAACCAAAAGTCATAACTTTATTTCATCTAAAAACACAAGAATTTTATCGGTAAAATTACAAATTTTGCAACATCAACTGAGCTGCTGGTAGCGCACCTCGACGTCCAGCAGCTCTAAAATCAGCAACACTCGTATTTCTGTTAAACTACTTTTCCCGCTTCAAAGTCAACCTGAAGATTGAATGTTTGCTGAACAAGTGTTAAGTTACATTAATTACTGTCATCAAATAGCTTTTTTTTCTTCCTAAAGCGCTCCGTCAAACTTCTTTAAAATCAGATCATCAAAAGTTAATTAAAACCGACATGTAGAAGCCGTAACCAACCCAATCTTGTCCACGTCGGTTATTTCAGTTTTGTCTCCCATTACGTCCTTCCCTTCCCAAAAACATGCTACCGCCATGCTTGTAGACACCTGACTCCGCCCCCTGCCCCGCCCACAACATAGGAGCAACATGGAGACAACTGAGGAAGACCTTAAACCAAAGAAAGATTCCATGTCTGACGTTTGGACACATTTTGAATTTACTGAAGATGAACAGAACTAAAAGAAGTCAAATGTAAACATCACAGCCAGAGTTTCGCCAGTAAAGGCTTCGCCGCTGATTCATCCCAGTTTGACTAACATCCCAGTTTGATCAACGTATGGCTCAAAAGACGCGAGATAACTGCTCTAAATCAGATGTATCATTTTAAACATTTGTTTAGTTTCTGCTCTTCACATGTCACTATTTACATTTTCTTTTGTCTACAAGAAGTTGAAGTTATTTTCTGCGTTTGTGCACGGCAGCGTTTACAAACGCAGATTTATTTATTTCCTCCTGTTTAAAAACACGATTCTGACTTTCAAACTAGAATGTGACCTCTTTCAAAACATGCTGGTTATATTCTCATTTAAAGTATTTGTTTCAAGAAAGAACGATATTTAAGCTACTAACTTCCATTCCACATGACAAGCTTTAAAATAATTTACTTTATTAGTAAGAAATGAATGTTTTTTTAATAACTTTTTATTCTTAATTAAAGTGTGACCTTTTTCTTAAGGCATTTTCTTTTCAAGCAGAAAGTGCTTCAGCTCCAATAGTTCAAAGAAATATTCAAATAATAATAAACTAAATAGTTCATTTGTGTGCCATTCCTTAAAATTACAGTTATGTGCTCTTTCTTTCGAAAAATATCCCGTCTTTGATAGCTGATCATATTTACGTGGGGGGTGGGGGGGTGACTGTAAACTCAGGAGTGAACACCAATAATCGCTCATTAATCGTAATCGAGGTAAAACGTTTGTGACGTTGGTATGAGGTCATAACCACCGCTCTAATCAGCGGCGGCTCACGTCAGAGAAGATCACCTCTGCTGTGGTGGTTCTCTCCGTTGGTCAGACCGTTGATCTGTCCTCGGGGACATCCGGGCCTCGACACTCTGAAGAGCAGCGAGTAGGACTTGACCATGTGGGAGTTGCTGGGCTCGAACTCGCTGCTGGGTACCAGCAGGGTGGGCAGGGAGCCCGGTTTGGCCTGGACCCCGGCGCCAGTGTCCGGGTTCAGGGGAACCTGCTTCTTCCCCGTGGGGATCTGCTTCACCGGACAGCTGACGTCCTGCACAGAGCGAGAACTTTCAGTTATACCTGAAAGTTACAGAAAATAAAGACAGGATGAGGCCGATGTCAGGTTTCTGTGACGCACCTTCCTCTTCTTGTGGCAGACTTTAACCAGAAGAACCTCCAGGGACACGGAGTTCTGCTCGTTCTCGTTGTCCTGAGACGGCCTCCCTGAACATGTTGAGATAAGAGGATTTCCTTTAAGTGCCACCGAAGTGAAAGAAAACTCCAAATCTCAGAAAAACGGACAGCCGAGAACAATAAAACCTACCTGCTTTATGGAAGAAGCCAGTAAAAGTGAGCTGCAGGTTGGACGCCAGGCTGGAGAAAAACGTAAAACAGAGAAGTTTTAAAGCCGTTTCTTTAAATCAAACAAATTTAAATGTTTGCCTGACCTGTCCATCTACAAAAACAAAAAAACAACAACAAATTAACAAAACCAAAACGTAGTCTTGTTTTCGTATCGACCCAGAAATCAAATTCAATTTAAGATATACTGAAGTTATTCCTGAAGGGGGAATTCAAAAGAAAAAAGTGTCAACTGATGAAACATTAAATACAACTCTAGAGCAGAAGCCTCAAACTAATTCATCCTGGGCCACATCATCACCATGGTTACCGTTAAAGGGCCTCATCATCACCATGGTTACATTTAAAGGGCCTCAGCATCCCCATGGTTACAGTTAAAGGGCCTCAGCATCCCCATGGTTACAGTTAAAGGGCCTCAGCATCCCCATGGTTACAGTTAAAGGGCCTCATCATCACCATGGTTACATTTAAAGGGCCTCAGCATCCCCATGGTTACAGTTAAAGGGCCTTTCGTTATTCCTTTTTCTTTTATTAAATTTTCTCTGCTATGTTGTCAAATTTCCCGCTAGTTCCTGGACTCGGTCGTTTAAAAGTAAATAAGTGAATCACAAATTTCACAACATAAAATTGAGGCTTTTTTTTTTTTTTTTATTAAATTGCCTTTTTTTCTCTGCAATTAATGCTAAACATTGTTGCAAAACGGCAAATGTCACAATATCTTTTTTCATAAAAATGTGAATTTTTGTCATAAAAGCTTAGATTTCACAAAAATAGCTACCTTTATCATAAAATTTATACTTAGAAAATCACAAAAATATATATATATATTTTTTAAAAAAACCTTTGAAAGATCAAGATTTTGAAAAAATTTTCAAATTTTTTTTGTGGAAAATATCAACTTTTTGCAACATTTTCACACAAAATTACAAGCCATGAAACAGGAAATTTTGTATCATTTCTTGTTAATATAAAGTTCATTTTAGAAAAATGAAGAGTTTAGGTAAAACCTAGCACCTTTTTGTTGTAAAACAGCAATTGTGACTTAAAAAAAAATATAAAAATAGACATGATACATTTCTGTACAAAAATGTACAAGTATACATGTTAAAAGTGGAAAATGAAAACGAAAAAGGAAAATATAAAACCATTCCAGTTTTCAGTACCGAATCAAACGGGCAGTTACATTGAAATCTTGTGTTTAAACTGTCTGGGCCAGATAAAATGAAGTGGCGTGCCGGATTTGGCCCGCGAGCTTCGAGTTTTGCCACCTGTGCTCCGGCGGGTCCTGGAGGATCGAGCATTTACCTGTGAGTCTCCTGTTCTCCCCTCATCTTTTCCACTTGGAACAAGAGATTGTCTACCTTGAAACTTTTCCTGTGGATGAAGACAAAGGTGCAGCAGTGAAAAACCACACAAACCACAGGCTGAAGAGGACGAAGAACAGGTCAGCAGGATCTCAAAGACGTCCAATCAGACGCAGATTTCTCCTGCAGTCTCATTTTATTTTGTTTTTGGTTTACAGTTTCCTGAACTCTTTGGGATTGATTCGGTACGAACTGTACTGGTAAATACAGCCGTGGACCCCATAACACAAGAAAGAATTTTATTTACATTTTTTTTACAAAGCAACATTCATGACTTGGACACTCTTGTAAAAATGGATTTAACACTTTAGATTTTTCCTCTCTTTCTTAATAATATACAGATGGTACAACTGAGCCAAACTTTAATGAAAAGGAGAGTGAGCACACCTGGCTCAAATTGTCTGGTGGCCTCACGTTAAACGCTGTCCAACTTTAACCCTTACAGAAGTCTAACAAGCCAAAATAACTGGAAACAGCTGGGAGGCTTCACAGAAAAAGAAAAAAACAACCTTAACAACATTTAGTTACTGAAGCCAAGGAAAGGTAGAGTGGATGCTTTATGAGGAAGAAATGTGAAATCTCATATTCTCTGGACGTTAAAGAGCTCCTGGGTTTGCTTTTACCTGATTACGGTTATTTAAAAACACTTCAAAGACAACAGTGAGCACATGCAAGACAGACTGTCGGGGGAAAAGGAAAAAAAAAAAAAAGAAAAAGAAAACTTTCAAAAGAGGCGACAGAGAGACACTGTCCTAAACTAAACCAGCTGAAGTCACAGAGCTCTAAATAAAGAGGCTAAAAGCTTGGCTGGACACTATAAAACCATCAAAAAAGTGAAATATGCCGCATTAATACTGGTTAATGAAAAAAGTAAGCGGAGAACAGATACAACACTCCATCTTTTTCCTTAAATCCACGCCAGGCTGTCACAACAGCTCACGTTAATCCATAAAATGTCCACAGTTAAAAACTGCAGGGCTTATTTCTTCTCATATGAGTGATGCAAGCGTGCATGAGCGCAGCAGAAACTGAAACTAAGCTAAGTGGCAACGGGTACATGAGCTCTGCTTCGATTCTGTAATAGTCCAGATCGAACAAATGAAAAAGAAAAGCACATCTGAAAAAAGATGGGAAGTTTTTACGTCAACAGTTTATGTTCAAAATTACGTTAAAAAAAATATAACTGTCGACGTCACAATTACTCAATATTCAAATTGAAATGTTTCTATTACAACTGCTCAGTAATGTCATTTTTTTAAATTTCATAAGACCAAATAAAAGCAGTAAAATGTACAAGCAGCCTAACATCCTCTGTACTGTAACACACTGAGCTGCTGGCATGCACGTGCCCACGTGCACCAGCAGGGATCTTTATTCTTTTGATCAGCGTCTGTATGCAAAGCAGCCCAACTGAAAAACGCTTCTCCCATCTCAGCCATAAGCCTCCTCCAGCAGACGTCACATCCGATAAAGCTACCAAACAGGCTGAAAAACGACAGCATCACACTGTGATTTCTCTTTCTCTCTCTCTTTTTTTTTTTACCTTTTGGTGTTGCTCCTCGAGTTCCTGTGGGACATGTACGTGAGCGTCCTATGCAAGAATATAGGCTGAAACGTAACAGGAAGAGAAAAAAACGTGTTTAAAATCTGGGTTGACTTATCTCTGATGATCGAGTTCACAAAGTGACAGTAAGAAAAGGAAACACTCACAGCGATCAAGTTCCTCGTGCGGAGGAACCGATAGATTTGTGTTGGCTCTGGAAATAAACAGGTTTATTTTAGGCATAATGCATCATTTAGAAGCACTGCACACACCGAACCACTGAAATAACACCAGACAAAGAAAGATATCCAAACTAGGAGACAGGGCTGGACAACAAGTCCAAAATTTATGTATTTAACTTCTATGGGAAAATATTGTGAATACAGGACAAAAAAAATCCCATTTCTGAGACAGTTATAATTTCATGCTATTTTTTCCCCCAGATTTTGTGAAATTCGTGATGACTGATTTTCAGTCAAAAAGTTGCAATCTTACAAAAGTAGTTTTACCAAAGTTGTAATTTTACATCAACAAGTTCATGGGGTTTGAAACAATTAATGAAACGTTTTACCATGATTGTGATTAATGAATGATTGTTTTAATCTTCACAAATTAATTCCTGGAAACATGCTAAGCTTATAACAACTGAGATATTTCTTTTTGTGTGAATGACAGCGTACATATCTGAGATTTTAAAAGGATTGAAGAGAAACAGATGAACTGTTTGTCACGAATATTTCAAACGGCTGAAATAACCAACATGGACTCAATTACATCAAGTTATTGGTTCTGAATGTTCTGAATATGTAGTTGTCTCAAGTTAGTATTTCTTGGACTTAAATTAGTCACAAATTGCTATTTTAAGCACACAAATTACTATTTAGTGTCATCTGCTCTGAATGTCAGTTTTGATTGATTGCCTAGCCATATTATATTATAAATAAGTGGCATTTAACTGAGTGTGCTCCAAAAATGTCACTGCTGATGTAACTTTCTATGTTTAAATTTTCTGACCTCAGAAAAAGTATCGGTCAGGTATCGATATTGAGGACGATGTGTCGGTATTTTAAACTACTTTTTAGTGTCTGAAAAACCATTTGAAAACACTGTGAAAGAAATAAGAGCCATCATGATGAATTAATAAAGACGTCTTCAGGGTTGATGAGACAAGTTATGATGCAAAAATGACAGCGTTGAATCACGTTTCGACTCGAGAGGAAGTGGAGCTAACCCTCCTTCGTTCACGTGGCCAGCGAAAGGGCTTCTTTAAATCTTTAAATAAATGATTTATTTCCTCTAATGTACAGCTTGGAACTCACTCTCGAAGGCCTGCAGGAAGAGCTCGTGGTCGGCTTGGATGAGCTGCATGTTGGGCTTCTTGGCAGCGGCGGAGGGCGGCTGGTACAAGCCGTTGGCTCTTCCTCCAGAACCAAAACCCACCGGGTGTCCTCCAGCCGACGAACTTTGTTTATGCGGAGCCATTCCTTAAAAAATACTACTAGAAGTAAGCACCTAATGTGAGATATTAAAAAAAGATAAAGACTAATTCAGCTCTGCTTCCTTTGTCAAAACAAAAGCGAAGCTACACTGAAGAAACTATCACCGCCCGCTCATTTTAAACACGCTCGTCAAAGGTTTCGCATCGTATGTGTCTAGACGGATAAAGTCTTAAAAGAAAGAACGAACGAAAGAAACGCCGGTTTAACAGGTAGAAGTGTGTGAAAGCAGGTTGGGGGAAAAGGAGAGAGCAGAGCGGAGCAGCCTCCTCCTTAGCTCCGCGGCTAACTTCCTTAGCCGGCTGCCCGGGCCAACATCGTCCTAAACGAGACTTCAACGGAGTGAAAAGTCGGGGGCGAGAAAATCATTCGGCTCGAAAACCACGCGTTCTCGCTGGTTTTAACTCAGTTAATTCACCAGGAAATAAAAAAAAATCCCCATTATTCTCGCCGAACGCCTGTTAGCAAATGAGGGTAGGAGGAGGCACGAAAACACGCAAACCACATCCGGTCTGGATTTTCGAAATAAAGTTGCGTGACAACATTAACTTTTCTTCTTTTTCAGTAGATACCACAACTTGTTGATTCAAAATGCAACTTAAATTGGCATAAAAAGAGGTAGTATTTTCCTTTTTGACTGCTTCATCACAGCAAATTATTTATTTTTAAGTGTCAAACTCAAGGCCTGCTGGCCAAATCCAGCCCACCACTTCATCTTATCTGGGCCATGACACCATTTAAAGACAATCATAAACTTCTAACTGGGAACATTTCTGAGGAAATTTAATTCACAACTGTGTTTGATTCAGTACTGATGCCAAAAAGGGGAATAACTGAGGCGGAGTGCAGCTGGTTAATGTAAAAAGTACAACAAAAAAAGAAATCATGATTTAGTAAACATTTACAAAAGATTTTACAACTAAAAGTTGCTAATTTTTGTCAAAAACTTTTATTTTTGTAAAATTCATTTTTTAATTTTTCAAAAAATTGGTGAGTTTAGGACAAATAGTTGAAACTTGAAACAAAATGTGCAGTTATGTGCAGTGAATTAAATTTTAGCTTTGAAGAGTAACAGTTTTGTGACATTTAGGATTGTACAATAAAACCTCTTGGTGGTTTAATAATAAAGTCTTGATCTTTTAAAATTTAGTAATTTTATGACAAATATTAGGAAGTCGCAATTTTATGATAAAGGCCATAATTTTTGCGAAATCTGAAATTTTATACCAAATGTTTTTGTTTTGTTTTTTTTAAGAAAAAAGTTGATATTGTGAAATTAGCCATTTTACATTGCTTTTTTTTTATTACAAAAATACTTTTTAAATTTTCAAGGAAAAGCTTAAGATTTTAGTACAGACGCTTCGATTTTGTGATTAAAGTAGTGAATTTTGTTAAACTTAAGATTCTATGAAAAAATGTGTAAATAAATAAATAAAATTAAATAACCAACTTTCTTTTATTTTGAAGGACTCGCCGCGGTTCCGCCACGTTTCGCCTCACTTTCGGAGACTTGGAAATTGAACGTTGCGACTCACTCGATGACTTGCGTTGAAAGATCCCGCCTTCTGGCAGCTCTGCCCAATCATCATGCTCGCCATAGAAACCCAGTGCTCTCATTGGTTGATCTGGGAATTAAAAGAAGGCACAAACGCCTTTGCCGCCTGCGTCCCGTCCTCCTACCCAGAAAACTACCACCACATTAACAGACAGGAGCCCCTGACGTGAAATCTGAAATCAAACTTTAAATTAAAATTACTATTTAGTTTCCTCAAATTAGTGTTTTGTGGCCTCTAATTCATATTTCATGACCTCAGATCAGGCCCGGATTTAGAATGCATGAGGCCCCTGGGCCATAAGTCTTGGAGGCCCCTTCAATAGCCGCCCCATCACACACCACCTGCCCCCTCCTCCATATATGTGTTTTACTGTTACAGATTACTGCCTGTAGAAATACCTGTAGTTTATGCAGGATTTACACACAAAGGTGGAAGTTGTGATCAGGGATGCAGCTGTTGATCACAACCTCAAAGATAATACCTGTGCCAAATCCGTTGCACAGGATTTACAAATGTTTCCAGTAAAACTTTCTGTATGTTGACAGTTTCTGAAGAAAATGCCCAAAACACACATTTTGGTATTCATTTTAGGTTTAACATATCTTTAAATGTACAAATTTTCAGAATTAATCTTATCTCACTAAAAGTCATAAATTTATCCATAGGAATTTTTATGTTTTTTTAATTTTACCTTTTTACCAATAATGTCTAGCTTTTATCTTGGCTTTGTCCCTGTGACAAAGTCTCATCTGAGATCTAAATTTTAGAAAGCTTAATTTTTTTTTATGGATGATGAACAAAATTAAGAGGTTTTGTGAAACAGGATTATGTTATATCAACTTTTATAACATCAATAAATATACTGTTGGTATCCTTAAAGTGATTTTAATAACAATACAGTTAGGACTCAGCGTGATATTGTGATTGATTATTAAAAGTCTGTAGGAAGTTTAAGATATTGTCCTCTCAACAATTGCATACAAACAGCTTTAACGAGACAGTAACGTTTTTAGTGCTGTCATTAGACCTCCCATTCTATCCTACATCACTGATCAGACTGGAACAGTTTCTCTTGCCAGACTAACGTCTTTTCGTCCTCTAATTAATTTCACCATCTAATGTCAGATTGCAGATTGATATGTATAGCACTATATATATTTTTTGACAGATATTAGAGCGAGAACTGTGCCCACAAATCGCTATTTCATGAAAGACGCCAGCCCGTTTTCATTTACTTAAAGGCGAGGATGAGACGGAGCACGATGACGCACAGATATTACTGCCCACATCATAACTATATGAGACTGCACCAGTCTTTTATTAGAGATTATAGTGATCTTTACACTATTTAACGGGTAAAACCAATTATTTTAGGACAAATGTCTTAATTATCACCAAATCTCCCCGTGCGTAATAGCAATTCCTCCATATGCGCCCATTTTCTCCCTTTCAAACAGACAATCCAAGAAAGCAATTCAATGAGTGGAGAAACACCAGTCTGTGCTGATCTGTTTCTATCTGACAACACGATTAAATAAGTCGGACAAATTTTGTGCTACAAATGAAAAAATCTCAGAACACATGAACATGCTGTGCACATGCTGCAGCAAAGTCTTTTAATTGTACCAGATCACAGTTCACATCTACAGGTACTACTTCCCCAAAGGCCAATGTAAAATTCATGTGTATGAATATCTGATTTAAAAGAGCAAACTGTAATATTTTTCTTTCCTTTTTACATGATCACAGCACACATATCTGTGAAAGGAGCAGTAAATTTGTGGGCTGGAAAAGGCCAAACCTCTGACTCAAAGTCATAATGAGGACAAAAATAGACTGTGAGCACACATCTCTTGAACTTTACTGACATTTTTCTTCAGTTGCGCAAGAGCATTCAGCCCTGTCCAAAAAAGACAAAACCAGAAAGTGGAATAACTGAGGCGGAGAGCAGCTGATTTATGTCAGAAAGTCAGGATTTAGCCAACATTTACAAAAGTTTTTACAACAAATAATTAATATTTTTTGTCAAAAAAAAGGTGATTTGAAGAAAAAAAGTTGAAATTGTGTCTAAATGTTGCAAAAAGCTGAAATTTGCAATTTTATAACAAAATTGGCTTTTCTTTTCTTTCTTTTGTTTTTTTACAATTAGTTCTTTTCAAAACAATGCAGTTTCATTAGAAATATTTGTGACATTTGTACAAAAGCCTAAATCTTATGATAAAAGTCTAAATTTTGTGAAATTTTAGATTTTACACAAATATTTGTGATTTTAGGACAGAAAGTTGAACGCTGAAATTGTGCAGTTTTGTGACTTAACGATTAAAAAGTCTTGGTTCTGGGGAGAAAAGTCTTGATCTTTCACAATTAACTTTTTTTAAAATGCAACAAATTTTTTTAAACAAAAAAGTCAGCTATTTTAAATTTGCGATTGCACATTTTAACTTTAAAAATCACAATTTTGTGATGTACAATTTAAGAGTTTTGGTTCTTGGGAAAAAAGTGATAGTTTGTGATAGTAGTGCAAAAGTCTCAATTTTATGTTAAATTTGTGAATTTTGTGAAACTTGAGATTTTATAATAAAAATCTGCCAGAACTTAAGAAATCTGACAACACAGCTGGTTGAGAAAATAGGAAAAATAGCAGGGACTTTAATGATGCCATGGTGATGATTCTGCGATTAAACAGCTTTACACCTCTGATTTAAATGATCTAATTGTGATGTCATTTCTACAGTTCAGGTTCAGGTTTTCTCATTTTTCTCAATTAAACTTCGGCTTCTAAATATAAACATGAATAAAACACGGACAAGTTGCTAATTATGCTGCTGGACTTTAGTCTGTAGGTTACGAGCTTAAGTCAGAAAAATAAAAGCTAATCATTACCAAAAAAACAATCCTTGTCAATTGGAAAACTAAAAACTTAATTAATATCATTCCCTGGAAAAACGTATTAATTGATATTATTTCAATGAAATAATCGTCAGCCACAATAAAAAGTCAAACTGACAGTTTTGTTCAAATTTGGAACAAAATGAGTTAATCTTTACATCTATAATATAAATTGTACCAAAAATGATCTGTGATTGGGGGGGGCTTTTTGTCCCCTGGCTTGTCTCCATCCTCCGTCCTTTCAACCTCCAAACTGCAAACACACAATGCACAAATTAAAAAAAAAAAAAAAGAAAGAGGAGGCTTGGGTGCAGGAGGTCCATCCACCCTCCATGCCTCAACCCTTTATAATGCAATTAGCTTACACATACATATAAACACAAATAGGAAAGAAGGAAAAACAAAGAAAAAGAAAACAAACAAAAAAGTAAACAAACAAACAAAAAGAACTAGTGATAAAGAAGTTGGGGTGTAGGGGGAAGCATCCACCCTCCATGCTCCACCTCTTGTATTTACTACACATATGTGTGTGTGTGTGTGTGTGTGTGTGTGTGTGGAGGGGGGGCGTTGGGGCGGCCTTGTTGTGGTCTTGGCTCCCTGGGTGCCATTACCTGGCCCCTCTGTCAGTGGATGTATACCTTGGGGGGTTTGCCCCTGGACCTTAGGTCCCTCTCGGGCCAGTCTAGTCCTGGGAGGTGGGAATTAGCTGGCATTTTCTCACCCACAGGGAGATCTAAGACTGACTAAGAAAAGGACAGTAGTGATTGTGGTGACAATTTTTAGCTTATTATTATTATTAGTAGTAGTATTCTTGATGTTATTGACATAATCATTCTTATTCTAGCTATCATTAATTGTAGCTTACAATATTATTCTTACTAACATTGATAGTTTTATAATTATAATGAGGTGTTCATCTAGATATGTGTATGCTTGTATATGTAGATGTGGCATGCGTGCATAGACTATATACATTTTTGTAAACTTATGTGTTTGGATATATGAAAGCACATTGTATTCATACATAAACACTGCTGACAATAAAAGTGCTTCTCCATTTTTATAATATATAATACATGTCTTTTCACTGCATAGATGG
>JBAMYA010096283.1:0-21042 GCA_037176975.1 Arrhamphus sclerolepis | reverse complement strand
CATACACATTATGAATGTTGCATTGAGTAATGTTACACAATGCAGCCGATGAGGATAGTTACCAAACTGAAGCTTCATTATTATCCTGATGGAAGGGTTTGAGACAAAGAGATCATTCACAGAAAATGTTGGACCAGCAGTGGGAGTTGATGAGCTATACCTTCTACCCTTTGGCGAGCCTCCAGAAATTTAACCAATCAAAAACCCTCTGGCTTTTCAGGAAGTCTCTTCTTTTGATTCTCAGACTTTGTTGTTTAGAAATAATTTGCAGGCTTTTAAAGTTATGCTGAGGGCAAAGCTGTTCTAGAGGTATCAGAAATTCAAATTAGATGGCAGAAAATGAGCCCATTTTGGTCATTTTAAATAATAATCACAGTTTCTGTGAATGTAGAAAGTAAATGTTCATGATTCAGAGGAGGATTAAATTAAAAGAAGAAAAAAATAAGTTACTGGACTGTTATCGCTGATCACAGCATCATCTCAACATCACATTTTCTATAAATTCCCACGTTGCTGTTTTCAGAATTTGACTTAGAAGAAAATTGAGTTCCTGGGAGAAGCACAAAGATAGACAAGGAGTAATGAAAGTTTAATGGAGGGAAGAGAGACAGCGAAAAAGACAGGAAGACAAGAGGAGGAGAGAGATGGATCAGCCGGTCTCTCAACATGACAGCCTCATCCCAGTGTAAATGAGAAAGAAGTAGGATAAAAACAAGGGAGGAAATTGTTCTGTCTGGATCTTCAGCTGTAGTGTCATTATCCTGCACGGCCCTGTGCTGCTGTCTGTTGTCTCCTTTCTCTCTGGCCTCATCTGCTCTGCCGTCATACCTACTAATAGAACAGTCTATGCAAATTGCTCAGGCTAATAGTGAAGGACAGGAGGGGAGAGGTGGAGGAAAGATAACACCTGCTGCTGTGTTAGTATCAGGATGGATTCGTCCTGAAAATGAACTTAAGGCTGAAAAATAAGAATATGTTTATTTTTATTCTCTTCATGCTAATAGTGTTTATGATATATATATGTTATGCTTCTTTTGGTGTCAGAAATGACATATAGTTAAGAATGAAAAAAAAAAAAGCAAAAGCATCTGTTTCAGCACCCCGGGATAGATGGATGAATGGGTGGGTGGGTAGATGGATGGATGGATGGGTGGGTGGGTAGATGGATGGATGGATGGATGGATGAATGGGTGGGTAGATGGATGGATGGATGAATGGGTGGGTGGGTGGGTGGGTAGATGGATGGATGGATGGGTGGATGGTAGAGTGGATGGATGGAAGAATGGATGGATGGATGGTAGAGCGGACCGATGCAATAATGGATGAATGGAAGGATGGACGAATGGATGGTAGGATGGATGGATGGATGGGTGGGTGGATGGATGGATGGATGGTAGAGTGGATGGATGGATGGAAGAATGATGGATGGATGGTAGGGTGGATGGAAGGATGGATGGTAGGGTGGATGGATGGATGGAAGAATGGATGGATGGATGGATGGATGGTAGGGTGGATGGTAGGGTGGATGGTAGAGTGGATGGATGGATGGTAGGGTGGATGGATGGATGGAAGAATGGATGGATGGATGGTAGGGTGGATGGATGGATGGAAGAATGGATGGATGGATGGATGGATGGTAGGGTGGATGGATGAATGGATGGTAGAGTGGAAGAATGGATGGGTGATGTATGTATATTTTTGTGAAATTTACTTTTTAAATAAATCTTTGTGATTTTCTGTCAGATTTTGTGCCAAAATGTTCCAAAAAGTTGATATTTTCCAACCAAAATTGTAATTTTGAGGTAAAAAAAAGTTTGAGATTTCATTTTTATTATTTCTATTTATTTGTTTATTTTATGAAAATCTAATAACATAGCTGGTTGAGAAAATAAAGAATAACCATCCCTTTAATGGTAACCATGGTGATGATGTGGCCCAGGATGAAATGAAGTTTGATAGCCCTGATTTAGAGAAAACGTTGGTTGCTACAGAGAGTTAAAAAACAAAACAACAACAACAAAATAAGTGAAGATGGTCAAAGGTGCACGAGTGGTTTATCTCTTCTGGACTGCGATGGAGGACAACCTGTGGTGTCTCAGTGCAAACTGTTGATTCAAATGTCACAATAACATCATTCTTATTTTCTATAATTCATTTTTAAGGGAACCTGCAAATTCAGAATTTAATATTTTATCATGTATGGGCCACTGGCATCATTTTTAGTTTGGTAAGAAATGTCAATCACGGGTTGGATCTCGATAATGTTTTGTAAATAAACTGATATTTGACCTAGTTAATGACCCTGCTGTTTTGCTGACATTTTCATGTAAACATTTTGCTCTGGCCTCATAAACTGTTGACATTTCTGCTTAGCAGCACCTCATAAATGTAGGTCGTTGGTGATGGATCTCAAATCTGTCAACAACAAAAAAAAGGCCTTGATTTTCATCAATATGAGGATGATTCACAGTTCACAAGACATTTATTATCAATTTTATTCAACCCTTCCTTGGTGAAATTAAGCAGTAGATGTCCAACAAAAAAAAAATGGTGTAGTTGAATCACTCATAATCAGAAATAATTACGATGACATGCTCTAGGTCCATCATTAAAAACATTAACAATCTCTGAAAGCCCAGAAGCTAAGTTTTTGATAATAAGTAGAGGTCTGTAAGTTTGATGTAATTTTCAGCTCTTTTAAATGGTCTTGTTCTTTCTATCTGAGATAAATGTCTTTCCTGTTACTGGCTAATAGATCAGAATCAATTTTATTCACCAGGTTTGTGAGGAATTCGATTGCTGCAGTTCTCTCAAGGTTTAGTAAATTAATAATGTAAAAAATAAAATATTTAAATAAGAGCTAGAGCATTCAAACAAAAATGTTCACAGTGTGTACAAGACAGAACTAATATTAACAGACATGACATTACATTGACTGCACTAACCTTTCCAGAGGAAGAAAAACGTTCTGTGTAGAAACTGTGACTTACTTTCTGCAGCTTTTAGAGAATCTCATGTTCGTGGTGTCATCGTCAACCAAAAAAAAAAAAGGCTTTCCAATCTATTCAACCTTAACTTAACGTAAACTAGGTTAAGCCTCGTTAGAGCCCAACATGTAACAACAACCTGAAATGTTTTAAAAATAAATAAATGAATAAATAAATAAAATGTAATAACTGGTGAGTAATGTAACAAGATGCTGAGCCCAAAATTTAGTATTGCCCTCAAAAGTCCCACCTTATATACACCATATACTTTATATTGATGGGCATTGACACCCCCCCAAACATACATTCCTATATATGTATATGTGTACACACATACACACACACACACACAGACACACACACATACATACATATGTATGTGTATATCATTTGGGTTTTATTACATTTATTTTATTACATTTTGGGCTCTAGCAAGCCTCCTACAACTGTTTTGTTTAGTTGAATGTAACATCAATTTAACATGACAAAGGGATCATTTTGAGGCCATGTAACAAAAGAAAAAATAATTATTACATATTGTCCAATGATCTTCAAGTGGCACCACCAGTGGTCCCGCCCCCTTTTGGGGCGACTTCTGCCAGGTTCAACATCACATATGTATTATCAGTCTTTCTCAAAGATCTCAGCGGCTTCAGTGCAGTCTCTGTGGGCTCTGGGAGAGCTCACACAGGGCTCTGCTGCATTTAGCTGCAAATTACTTTGCTGGAAAAGTGTCAGAAATGAATGTGATAAAAACCAGAGAGAAAGTCTCCAGTTTGGAGCTGGACAGAAGGGTGATGGTGGGTCTGTGCAGAACACTCAAAGAGGGAATAATTCAGCATGTGTTTGTTGTAGAATTTTACACACAGGTTTATCTCTCTCCAGTTATTATTAACATGTGTAGTTACTATAATTACTATTGTAACTAACCCCAACATAAAGCCTTCGTAGATACATTTCCCGTTAACGCTAAGTGGTACGCTGCTGTGCAGTAAATGCAGACAGAACAAACTAACCATCACATCATTCATTATCTTTTTTTATGGTTAGATGAAAGAGCATCAATAAAATCAATGCTGTCCCCTGACCTTTTATGTCCTGGAGGACTGAGTGACTGACAGACTCATCTGCTTCCTTGCTGGAGAACTTCATAATCTCATAACTCACCAGCAACTGTGGATGTAAATGTCCTCATGTGACACATCCCCCTGGTCACAGCCTTCAGTACGAGGCTGCACACCAGAGCAGTATAACGTGTCTGTTTAGCGGGGGGGGTGGTGTCAGGCCGCGTTGACAGTAGTTAACAATGCATCGATCCACCCCCACCCCCCCATAGTGGTAGAGGTTTCAACATCTGATCGCTGAGGGCTGCAGATCACTAATTCCTCTAATCAAGTTCACTGCTGTGAAACAGCGGCTGTGATTGATGGAGACACAGCTAGATGTGATAGAGATGGAAATTACTAATGTTTTGGTTGATAGAGTCTCTTTAAAATTTCAGTATTTTTTTAGTTAATTAGATTCATGATTTATGGCATTTTAATACAGATCAATATAAAGTTGTTAAGTTATTTAGAACGATGGTTGTAGGAATGATCAGAACAATTTAATTGTCAAGATGAGTTGCTCTTAAATTACTGGGTGAAATGACCTGAGAGCCTGAATGTGATGAGAAGAAATCACGAGGCTATTCTTCTTCAGCACTCTTCTTCACTCTTCTTATTGGGACATACTACATGGTGAAGTTGGAGCATATCACGGGGTTTCTTTTCCGTTCTTTTTTACCCTTTAAATCAATTTGCCTTCTGTACCTGGGATTTCACAGTCCACGTTTTACTCCTCAACTGTTGCGTGTTCTGTGATAAGATGGAAAAAAAAAATGCAAATACAAGCTGATAACGTTTCCCCAATTACCAGGAGGCTCTCTGAGCAGTTACGCCGAGGTTTCAGGTTTATTTCCACGTGCTCTTATTTCCTGGAATAACAAGTGAGGACCTGAATGCTGAATATTAAACCTGCTGACAAAGATGTAGTTCATAAAAAGAGTTGGTGGTGAATGAAAGGAATCTGTTCAACAATGTATCATTTTTACTGGTTGATTTTCCTTGAACTATGCACTTCTTTATCTTTATTCATTCATTCATTCATTCATTCATTCATTCAGTCACTGTGAACTTTGCAGCTGATCATGATCATTTCTGTTAAAGTTGTACAGTGCTGTCTGGTGTTGTGCCACCAATGCACTTCTTTTTTTTTTTTTTTTCCCTAATTGTAGTTTGATAAGTGATGACACTATCTAGGTTGTTATCTGAGCTTGTCCTCAGCTGATTTTTAGATCTTACTAGCCTGATTATTTGTTTATTTTTATTTCCTGATTTCTAGAATGAACAGGGTGTGCATAAACTGGCCGTGTTCGTTCGGAGGTATTTGTCGAGAACGTGCTGCCATGTTCCTTTGTGGTGTTTTCTGAGATGTCATGACATGATGCCATTGTGGACAGCCACGTGCATGTCAGAGCAGTGGAAAATGAACTTCCACTGTTAATAACGCTCGTTTCTTCTGTTCTCTCCACCTCTGAAGCCCATACAGGAAATGAGGACGAGGTCTCTGATCATTTGGTTTGATTCCAAGGGACATTAGCTTTTCATCCTCACTGCTCGCTCATTCTCTTTATTGTTTCTCACCCACATTCGCTCCTTTATATTCCGTTTTGTGATTTTTTTTTTTTTTTCCTTTCTCCCTGGTGCTCAGATGAAGGGATGTAAATGTGGAGCGCTGGTGATGACTGCTGGGCAGATGACCTGATAGGCAGAGTGACTGGTGCAGCTCAGATAAAAGAAACAGCTTGATGCTGCAACCTTAAACTTTCATTTTTTTTCTACCCCTGTTCTTTTATCTCTCTATCATGAAATAATCTTTATTCCTGCCAAACTTCCTTGCCGAGTAAAATACCTAAGCTGTGTTTAAGGTCATATTCTGCAACACTCTCAAGCAAGACAAACTGGTCTGAACCTTGAAAACCTTGAAAATACTCAAAATGTAAATGCTTTCCAAAGCTCTACTGCCATGAACTACTTTAATAAATAACCTTCCCGGATGTGAGAGGCTCAGAATGACCCTTCCATAATGAATGCACGGTAGTCTTAGAAAATTATTCAGTCAGCACGCATGCACCTGTGACTCCTCAGGACGTCCTTTACAATGATGGTGGACGGTTTAGAGCTGCAGTACGACCGCGTTGCCCGATGATTCAAACAAACATCCAATAGAAATCTAAAAGCAGAGGCCTCTTTCACAAAACCAGGAAGACGGATTAAGTTGGGCCGTTTCAGTGTTTCTAGCTGAACTTATCCTCCAGTGGTTTGCAGGAATAGGTTACCATGGAGACTTACTTACTGTGTGCAGCTAACCTGGTTGGGATCCGGTTAACAACCAGGACCTCTTCAGTCAGCTGACACTCCAGTTGGAAATACATTTAATTAATTATTCATCTGTGATCATCTGTGTGTATGTCACCTTTTTTTCATCGGTCTACATTAGAATTTTACCTACAGATCAGGATTCTGCATTATGATCGATTCCATTTAGGTTATGAATATAAAGGTGATGAACTTTAGGAAGACAGATATTTTATTAATCTCAGACATTTGCTTTGGTGTTTTTCTCTTCACTATTATTCCAGCTGATTAGAAACAACTGAGCTACAGTAAAGTCACTGAGGCATGTAAAGTCCCATTCATGTCACATGCTTTTCTTTTCTTTCTGTCACAATGTCGTGGACATTTTTGAATGACCATTTGGATGAAGCAGCTCAACCTCGAAGGACTTTATGATTGGTGGACGGCGTTTTAGAAAAAAACACAAAAATTACCCCGGTACTTACCAGAGCAGATCAGAATGTGTTAGACAAAATGTTCACAAAGCCAATCCTTGCAGCTGCGTCGGACACTGGGGAACTAAAACGTTAGATATGATGCTTTGTCTGGCTGCAGGAGCTAAGCTTCCACGGCGAATGAATGAAGAGATGGAATAAATTCATTTTCATCAGGAGTGTTTTGAGGCAGGTTGAACGCCCTCTGCAGTTTTGGTTTTACATGATCAGACTACCACTTTATTTAAATTAAATTTGTACAAAAGAACAAAAATGAACAAACAACAACAATAAAGAAATGAATGCTTGAAGGTTTAAGGACGTTTGTCAGCAGCAGATGAAGTTTTGGGATCTAATTTAAAACAATTTCCAAACTTTCTTTTTAAATGCTAAACAAAGCTAACAGTGCATTCAAGTTTGGTGTTTGGAGTTGTAGGTATAAGTAAGTTTCTATCTACTATACAACACATAATTGTTGCACATTTTACGTCTCCATTTATGCTTCATTAAAAACGTTTAAGACATTTACCCAAAAATAAAGTAGAATGATGAAGAGTTTTACCATAATGTTTGTGACAGTCAGAAACTCTGCTCCTTTTTGAGAATTAGAGATGCAGATCATTGCAAAAAAGCCAATAATTACTGCCTTTAAGCTGGAAATATTGATGTCACCTGCATCATCAGGACTATTAAGGAATAATATTACCACGTATGTCCATGTTCTGTAGTTTTATATGCAGATACACCTCTGTACTTCTTACTTCATAAAATTAAAATCAAAGGCGCCCAACCTCAGTTTGGCTGATATCACCCATTATTCTGTTACTGATCTCTTTAAGTGTAGCCAGAAAACTGGACTTTTACGCATTCAGTCTAGGTTTTTTAATAGCTGCTATTTTCCCTTATTAGCTGTTTAACCTCATCCATTTTCATTATAACAGACACACGTTCTCTCCATTTCCAAGTCAGTACATCTGTGATCGATCTTGTGGTCTGCTTCAGAAAAACCGTGAATGATCATGGACCAAAATTAGTCGCATCTGGTTTGACACAGCTGCGCCGTCTCGGTCTGGTCTGGAATTTAACAGAATATGTTGAGGCCCGCTTCCTCAAAAACAGGCCTTAGGAGTTGACAAAAAACAGAAAGACATACACCAAAGTGGGAGCGAGGACAAGTATTTGACACCTACTACATTTAGAAAGTAAAAGTGAACAACAGCTGCAGTCCAGTCCCTCATAGTCATGTACACGGACTTGTCGAGTGGTCAGTCATCGTCTTCCTTGAGCTCAAGGAGAAAAAGGAAAACCTGACTTCCTCTACATCATCGCTGACTGCATGAGGACAGCCAGTTCCTACAGATTTCACCTACATATGTCCTCACCTTTACGAGGTAGTTCAAGAAAGCTCAGTAGAGACTTCACCGCCTGAGTTCTCAGGACATTTTCTGACTGTGTGACCCCCAGAGCTTTTCAGGTTACGCAACCCACTGTCTAGAAATCAGGAGTCTTGAGGTCATTTTACTGTTCACATTATGTGACTAATCACTGATGTAGCGTCATGATCTACCCAACCTAAAGCCAGTTTTATATACATGTTTTCACTCCAGGATTGCCTTACTCGTGGTATCTGACCTAACCTCTTTAGAGAGCAAAGCATCTGTCAGAAACATCCATCAGACATGGCTTGGTGATTTGTCAGTGAACGTCTCTAAGTAGCTCCCGCTAATGATTAATGATAATTTTCCACCGGCCAGTCGGTAAGCTGTATGACTGGCAGATGGTCATACATTTGTAGCCTCTGAAAGGGCCCTTAGCCAACACAGCTGAGTGAAAGCTGTTCATGAACTTCTAACCCTCCATTCGTTGAGCATTGTGTTGAACTACAACCACCTTCTCATCTTCCTGAAGGACCTGTAAAATCCCGATGCTTCTGTTGGACACAAAAACGTCCAAATAGACACTTACTCCCTGGTTTGACCTGCTGCTTCTGACGCTCACTAGAGATGCTAAATGGACTGTTTGGAAGTCTTATTCGTCACTCAAAGAGCTTTTTCAACCATCCATCTATACAGAAATCATTTGGTCTGCAGAGATCTACACAGATTTCTGTGTGTGCACACACTTAACTGTATCTCACACTGATGCAAGCAATGGGAGCGGTGTGATGTTCAGCGTCTTGCCCAAGAGCAGTTTGATATAAAGATTACGAGGTCAAGAAGTGAAGTAATGACTTTACAATAAGCAAATGACTGCTTTCCCTCCTGAGCCACAGCCGCTATTCCTAATTATCCATTAAAGCCTTGACAGTGAGAGAGAAAGAGGTGACATGTTTGGGTTTTATGGGTTTAGGTATCAGCAAAAAATGTAGAGTCACATGATTGCATAAATAAAACCACAACTAAGCAGCAACATATGGTATATTATACCGCACAATTAGATATTTAACAAAATCAAAGCCCCCTTACTGCTGAGTTAAGTAGCAGGCAGCTGCTGCTAACCAAAGCAATTGATTACTGGTTTGCCAGTAACTTGTACAACTTGTATGAAAGCAAAACTGTTGGTATAAGCTGTGCGTTAACACAATGTGAAGGCGGAAACACCTGAAACAGTGATCTTAGAGAAGCAATATGTGCTGCCCATCAGTCCGAGAGCATTAAAAAGCCATTTTCAAGCAATTTGGAGTCCATCATTCTGCAGTGGGAAAGATTATTCAGAAGTAGAAAACACTGAAGACAGCTGCAGTCTGCCCAGAAGTGGACGTCTCAGCCAGTTCACCCTAAGGTCGACCATGCACCACTCAGAGAAATTGCAGAAATGTCTAAGACCTACATCTCAGGCTCTCAGCTTGCATGTTAGAAGCACATGGCAGCACCATCGTATAAAGAGCGGCCAAGTATATCTCATCTAGAAGGGTTGTCAGGAGAAAGCCTATTTGTTGTAAAAGTAACATGTGGCAGAGCATTTTACGAAAATTGCATTTTAACAGTGTCACCTGTGGATAGACGAGAGCAAATTAGAGATGGCTTTGCTGTTATAAGCAGCACAGAGTTTGATGAAGAACAAACAACAACTCATATTAACCTGCCACACGCACTGGTCCAGGTCCAGGTGTGGTCCTTGTCCTTGTCCTTGTCCTTGTCCTTGTTTTACAGCCACAGGACCGTGGCAGTTTGCAGTCAGTGAGTACGAGGTGAGGCCATCTGTCCAACAGCTAAAGCTCGGCCAAAATTAGGTCAAAATCCCAAACACATCAAGCAAATCTGAACAAAATAGTTGCAGTGTTGCATACTTTATTTTATAACTTTGTAAGAAGAATTACTCTTTTATCATTCAGTAAAAAATAGGTTAACACAGACAGTTTAATTCAAAGACCTCAAACGCTTTTATTATAAAAGGAGAAGTTCAGTGTCTCCTGTAGCAGACTATATTTTAGCTATCTTCATAAGACAGTCATTGGAAAGGTAAGCCAGTGGTGCAGAGGGCTGTTGGATCATTTGTAAAGTGACAGCAGAGTTGGTTTAAGCCACATCCTGGTGCAGACTAATCCAAATGGAGCGCTGAAGTCCTGAAGCTAATAGCCTCCCATGAGCCTCTCCATTGGCTCTACTTCAAGATTAATACAAAGTCTATTCCAGGCAGTTTCCAGCCTCCGATTCTGTGTCAGCATGTGTCTGAACTAGCGAAACTTTCTGTTACATCTCATTATACTTCAAACCAAATTATCCATACGACCAGGCCCAAAACAGTAGCAGCTGTAAATGCAGCCTTCATTACAAACTAATGCCAAACAGCGTGAGTTTAAATTCTCTAATTAATTCTGGCAGATAATTTTGATATCATAAGAAAACAAAACAAAAATCACAAAACAAGAGTGGCCTCGTGGCATGTAGTCAGTTTTCTGCTCTTCTGTATTGCTATATGGGACAAAATCTTTAAATCTAAATTGTATATTTTTTTCAATAACCATAAGCTGACACTTAGATATTTGCTAAGTGGTGTTTGTTAACATAAGCAACTAAAGTTTTGCTACTTCACAGCAGAGATGGCATGAAATGACACACAGAAAGCTTAAAATGTATTAAGCTTTAAATATAAGTAAGAATGTGACAAATGTGACGCCAAGCAGTCCTGACTACGTGTCATTAATGATGAGTGGGATCTGAGTCGGGGCTTGACAGTGACGTATTAATGTGTAGAAGTGGATAAAAGCCACCTCTAACCATTCTAATGCTTCAGGAAATGTAGAACTGGATGACACAGAAGCTGTCTGTTGGTTCATTAGAATCCTTAGTGTTTCATGTTTCCAGTTTTGCATTATTGATTTAACACAGAACCTGTGCAACCTCGTTTGAGTGTCTGTGCTCTTCTGCCAAGCTGCACAAGAGTTTTGAAACAAGCATGAAAACAATCACATCATCTTCTCACCCAGATCACACTGATGCATTTTTCACCTGCAAGTACCTAAGTTCCTCCATGAATTAAACATCTTGAGCTGTGAATCTCTGTTCTTGGACAACATTGTGGATGAACCGTCAGTCATGCTGCTCACCGGAACATCTGCAGGAGAGTGCTGAACCTGACTATAAACTAGCTTCACATTTTTATGATATTTAATAAATACATTCAGACAAAACACACTGAAATTAGTTTTCTTTCTGCATATGAGCACGGAGGTACGAGTGAAGAATTAAAGGCCAGAAACAGAAAACTGAGCGGTCTCTCTCTCTCTCTGTCTCTCTCTCTCTCTCTCTCTCTCTCTCTTTGTGGAGGACCTTGAAGATGTTGTGAATAACTTACAAGGGACAGATGTACCTCAAAAGTGTTAAAGAAGCTTTACTGTTTTCTTTTCATTCACTTCCACCCTAATCTCTCTTTTATAATTAAACCAAGTAGAAAACTGCTAGAAACAGTCAGATTAGCTTTGTGGTGTCAACAGAAAGGTTCTGTGTTTTAATTTGTGGGTCTGAACTCACCTGTTTGCTCTCTCTCACACACACTGTGTCACTTTCCCGAGCTCCCGTTGCTCCTTTTCTCAACTAATCCTCTTTTATTTCTCTTCCTTTTTTCTCCGTCTCTGCAACATTCCCATAATCCCTGACACACCTCTTTCCTTTTAATCCTGTCCTGCTTCCTTTTTCGATCCCACCTTCTAATCTGCTCTCTCTCTCTAGGTTTATCCCAAACTGCTTCACTTCTCTTCATTTCCATACCTATCCCTCCCTCAGTCACTCCTCTTTTTTATTTTTCTTTCTCACACATTACCTCTGGGCCCATACAAGCCCCCATTCATCTCTTTGTCATGTAGTCGTGCTCCCCCTTACCCATTTTCATTTTTTTTTCTTTTGGCACGATATTAGTCTAAATAATTGACGGGGGAACTAGTCTTATAAAGAGTTTGTGCTCTAACTTTTTATTACTTTAATGATAAATCTGCTATTCCCATGAGAGCATCTGAGTCTGTTTGAGAGTGAGAACTGTATAACGTGTTTATGCTGGATGGAAGCCATTAATGCAATCATCCTGTGAATAATTTTCTAATTTTAATGCCGTTTAGGAAGAAGGTTTAAGGAACAATAAAAAAACCCATCCACATGCACTCAGCTGCACCAACTTCATGGCTGAAACAGGCATCTAAAACAGCCCACACAAGTATGGAGAACGCTTTTCTTTTATATTGGATTCTGCTCTAAACTTGAGACAAACTGAGCCTAAAAATTCTGCTCATAACCATATTTTTTAATGATGGAAGCGTACTTTGTTTCATTAAACGTGTTCTCAAACAGACACATCTCCCCACTGTCAATGCTCTTACCTCTTTCCTTGTTACTGAATGTTTATGCTTCCTGTTGAGCAATTAATGCTCTAAGTTATGAGCATTTTGCCGTTAACGACAGCCAAATGGGCAACACGGCCGCTGTCAGCGTATAAATGTACAAATCGAAGCTCTGTATTCAATGCGCCACAATCAATATCTCCATCCTCGGGACAGGAAGGTGTAATTTTCCACTCTCAAGGTGTTATTGTGTGCATGCGTGTGTGCAGGAATCACATTAAGCCTCACGCTCAAAGGCATGCTGTGTACTGCAGCGATGGCGACAATGTAAATGTGTGTCATTTATTGGAGTGTGGAGATCAATTACAGTGATCGCTTGGGGCCAGAGTTTCAGCTGAAGGGACACAGAGAGGACTCTGGTGGGAGTAAATGACTGAAAGTAGGTTAAAGTTTCACAGATCAACTTTTACAAAAGAAAACATTCTCTCCTTGAGATCATGTCTGTGTAATTTCTGACTTCTGACTACCAAATCTGGAATTTATCTACTACCCAAAACAGCCATTTTAACAGGGTGGTCAGTGGAGCGTGGCGTGCTTTTGGAGCAACCCCTTGTGGTCATCCAAGGAACTGCAAACTAGCTTTTTTGCCATGATGTTATGTGAACTTGGGGTGTTCTACGGAAGCCCTAAACAGTCATACATGCATACATTTTATTTCTCACGTTTTCCCGTGATAATGAGATAATTTTCCTGTATTAATGACATAATTTCGCCATTTTCTCGTGATAACGAGATAATTAATTTGAGATCTCAAGGGCATTGCAATGTCCTGATGAAGGTTGACAGACCGAAAGGTTGGTGAAAAATACACTTGTTTGCAGAGACTTTTTCTTATTTTTCTTGAGATCTCAAATTAATTATCTCGTTATCACAAGAAAACGGGGGAATTAAAATGTATGCATGTATGGCCCTTTAGGGCTTCCGTAGTGTTCAAAGGTAGAGTGCGATGATATAATGGTTTGAGGTCGAATGTAGTGACGTATAAACTGGAAAGGCTGGAGCTAATTGGTGTGTACATGGGTGATGTGAAGAAAATGGTGAAAGATGGGTTGTAGGAGGAAGATGTTTCCTTTTATGTCCTTTGCCTACGTCATCATGCTCTACCCTGTCACTGACAATCATGGGAAACATCTAAAACTGGACCAGAATTAGGAAAAACCGTCCAGTGCCACTTGTTGGTCTGAGTTGTGTACGTATAAATTGTTGAACGTGCATCTCTAATGCAGCAGGGTGGACAGCTGTTTCTGGGAGGTTTCTACTTTGGCACCCCTGTTGGAGCCACTCCATCCTACGCTCACTGACGGGGTCACATACAACAATTTTAGTTGTCTCAGTCAAAAAATGTGCAATCCAGGTAAAAAGTGGTCCATCGTAGCTCCAAAAGGTGGTAGATCTCACAAAGAGACAGGAGCAAAGATGAACGAAAGAACCATGTTGCAATCAAAGCGCTGCTGTGACGATCTCTGTCCACTAACCAACCAATAGGAACGCACCATGGAATAAACATCTGCAGCAACCTGCTAATGATGTGATAGATCCTGAAATACTGTCGTAGCCACGATTCAACGTATGTTCAATGACACAGTGTAACATGCTGTACATGAATGATCTACTGATTTCACGTTGTGCAGTGTTGCTCTGAGTGTCGCGTGGAAAAGAGAAGTCATCACTCACACTTGGCTGTACCGCAAACAAAGCTGGTTTATTGAATCTCAGGCATCACAGCAGCTTTCAAGATGGCAGACCTTCCATCAGTCTCTGCCACATCCAGCAGTCCACTTATAGACATGTAAAGCCCCGCCTTCACAATTCAATTCGGCCAATCACCTCAGCCTTCCACAATGGGGAAAAAAAACCAACAAAACAAAGTTGACTTTCACATACATTAACAATTATTTATCAATAACAAAATATCAGGCAAACATCTTATACCTTATATATGCAAATGCACAATTTACCAGTGATTTTATTCTTTTAATTACTTTAAGTTTTATCCAATCAGACTCCAGCTCTTATTGCTGCACTTCCCATAAAAGAGCTGGGTTTGGGGGCCTCCTCTTTAGCAGGGACCCAAGATGGCCGCCACATAAGACACGCCCACATGGTAGCAAACATTTCATCAGTACACCCATGAACACACGCTCAGAACTAGAAAAGCAAAACTTGGTGCTTCTTAACATGCAGTGTGACTTAAATTGATCTTCTGAGACTGTAGAAATCTTTGAAATTTTACCACAGATTGGGGACACTTCTTTCCAAAAACAGCAAGTTTTCAGTTTCTGATTATTATTTTCTCTTTTTTCTCCCTCTGGCAAAAGAATTATGTTAATAATTAATATAACTCAAGGGCTCATCTAGCGTCACAGCGTGATGAGTCACTGCATTTCATCTGTAAGTGGATGTAATTGCTGAAATTTGGATTGCACTTTTTTCAAAAGAAAAAACAAACAAACAAAACAAAAACATTATATTCTTTGACTCTGAGCCCTACAGATAGAGATCTCCAGATTTAAAGGGGACATTATGTATGTCACACACACACACAAATTTGCCAGCCTAGCCTTTATTTAAGGTTAGTATAGCCTGAAAATAATATTTACATTTTTTAAAGTAATATTATCCAGAGCCAGATAAGCGTAAATGTAGACGGCAGTTGTATAACAGCTGACACAAAGGACAACAAAGGCTGCAGCACTCGCTGTTCCACATTGTTGTTTATTCTGTTAAGGGGCACCAGTGTGTTATAGTTTTTTTAATTTAAAGGCTTTGCAAATCAGGGAAGCATATTTAGTTCATTCTCTCTGCATCTGCAGCATCTTTGCATGCTGGATGGTGTGCACCACGAAGCTCTGAGGTTCATTACCAGCTGTGGTCCCTTAACTCACCACTGTGTCCTCTGTACGCCTCAGTCGCTGGCATGTGTTAATTTAAAAACTATCATTCCTTTCTGTTTATCTTGTCTTTTGATGGGGAAACGCTGAAGTTACGATCTCTGATCTATTGATCTATGATCTATTGATGCTCTGCAATTTGTGGTTGAAAAGCACAAACTGAACTGGGCAAGAAAGAATTTAGGTTTTTGGCACCTTATGCTTGGAATAAATGTCAGCGCTGAAATCATTAGGCAAAGGCAAGTTTATTTGTAGAGCACAATTCAACAACAGGGTGACTCAAAGTGCTTTACAGAGACATTAAAACATCATCACAACAGAGAATAAAAGCATAATTTAAAAGTTAAAAGCAAAGTAGAAGAAAGAAAGAAGAACATTAGATGAAATCAGCAGTTAAAACGTGATCAGGTTTTAAAATTCAGCTGTGTGGATTCAGAACTTTATTAGAAGGTCATCACAGCTGACCTGGACTGTGTGTAACTGCCTCATGAGGCGTCTGACCTTCGGACAGCAGCGGTAGCTTGATGACCACGAGCAGGATGATTTTCTGTGAAACTGTGTATTATAGTCTCTGACCATGTGCGGAGGGAGTGATGGACGTTGTCCTGGATGACCTGCAGCCTGGACAGCATCCCTCTGGCAGGAGTTCAGCGCCACCTAATGACAGTTAGTCGCTTAGTTGATGCAAACAGCTTTCGTGCTCGTCTAAAACATAAATACAGTCTCATGCTGCAACTAGACAACAGTTGTATTTACAGTTATGTTGAAAAACCAGCTCAGAATCTGATTCGCCAAATACTGTTCGGAGGTTGTCATCGTGGGCGTGTTTGAATAGACAAGAGTGGTATGGCCGTGGACTGGAAAGTTGAGCTGCTGGTGGGATCTAATTAAAGTTGCCACCTCTGCAGAAAGCAGCCTCTGGGTGTAAACGGACCTGCTGGTTCATACCAGAACACAGTTCATCCAGTACTTCTATGAGACAAACTCTAAGCAGATAAAAAGGTCCGACTTTGATCATGAGGTGTTCAAGGAAGCAGCGTTCATCTGCACACACCACTTCCTTTGAACTTACTCAGCTCACTTGTTATGTCCCAGCAGTAAATTAAGAGACCTGCAGGTGCAATAGCCAGACCCAGCTCTGACTAACCCAGCCATGTCTCCATGAAGACCAGGTTGCAGTTCCTAATGTCCCAGTAGAAACAGACATCCTGGTCCTGGCTCAGACGGCAGAGCAGTTTGCTCTTGCAGTTTAAATGTCATGTCGCCCCTGATGGGTTCATCAGCGTGTGATAATGTGTGTGCATGAGCTCAGCAGAAACACGAGCGTGCCGCATGGATGTGTGTGTAGATTGTAGATAAATATGTCTGATGGTGTAAAGGAGCTTTGAGTGGTTGACAAAGATTAGAAAAATTATATAAACACAGTTTGCCCATCCCCCTTACTTTATCCAGCTTGTCTGCCAGATTTTACGCTTTGAGTTCAAATGAAAATCCTTCCTCAATAGTCTTCTTGATTTTCAACTGGCCGCTGTGTCACCTGGTGGTTTAAGCAGGCGGCCCATGAGTAGAGGCTGCAGGCCGTGAGTGTAACTCACAACAAGTTTTGACTGATGTAAGAGCTGCAATGCTGGTTGGATATGTTGGTTAGTTTTGTTCTAGATCACACTGACCTTGGTGTAGACTCCACATGTCTGTACAGCATCTCTGCAGGGCTGTAGCAGCTCCACAATGTCAAAACACTGCAAGTTAGAATTATACAAACATTCCTCTATTAGGTGACTTTAATTTTTTATGTTTTATCAGCTATTTTATGCTTAAAAGAGTAGTCGAAATGAGGACCGCACAGTTGTAAATAGCAAGAAGATAGTTCTTCTCTGTACAATCAGTCGCAATAACACAAAGTTCCTGTTAGAATCAGTTCAGTATTCAGTAACTCCTTTCCCTGAACCAAAGTCCATGCATCCTCTTTAACTGGCTTTATAAGTGCTTCCTGTCTGTAAAATAAAAGTTGTACCTCAGAAAATAGTAACAAGCAGATGTGGCAGAACAAACTGTGATGAACAGAAGTTACGTTAAAGTATTTTGATGTTTCAGAAGCTCTGTGTTCTCGTAGACTGGAAGATGCTTCATTTTTGTGCATCATTTACTTTGTCAGATACATTACAGTGTTGTTGTTGTTTTTTCTTGGTTGAAAATGTAACACATGAACTGCTTCGCTACCATTATATGTGTATATATTAATATACACAGTATATAGGTGCAGTTTAGATGCATAAAGAAGAGGGACGGTGAAGACTGGCAGAAAGATGCTGGGGATGGAGCTGCCAGGCAGGAGACGGGGGAAGACCAACGATAAGATCTGTGGATGTGGTGCAAAATGATAAGCAGTTGGTTTGTGTGACAGAGGAAGATGCAGAAGACGGGATAAGATGAACACAGGTGATTCACTGTGGAAACCCCTAAAGGGAAGAAGATGAAGATGTAGGTTCATTTTATTTTGAGCTCAGACTTAACATACACAGCATGGGTTCTAGTTATTTATTTACTTACTCACCACTTTTGGTTTTCTGGAAAACCTTTTACGTGAACAACTTTTTTGGGTTTCTATGAAGACACATCTGCAGAAAGGCACAAAGTGATATATAAAGGCATTAAGATGAAAGAAAAATGAAAAGCATCAACATAAATGTATAATAAAATCACACAAACTCAAATTGCTGTAAAAGTTTTCTTTTCACACACATCAGGGTGTGTATTGGTCCTCCCGAGAACAGAAAACACTCCCTTCACAACAATGCAATGCTTCCGTTAAGTTCAGAATTCCTCATTTTCCCTTGATGCACCTACTGGTCGCATCAAATAAATAACTGACTAATTAAATTAAAGGTCTGTCTGAATGGCATCATTTTGTCTATGAAGGTGTCTGAAATCCAGAGCTGTTTGATTTCTGCACTTACAGAATCCTAATGTGTTTGCAGCTTTCTCTCAGCACAAACGTCTCCCACCAATCCAATAAACCGTCATCCCAAAAATCACTTTAAGTTCCAGATATTACGATAATATTATTCCCGAAATTATGTTTGTAAATTACACTCCTCGTTATTACACTGTCGCAAACATTGAGAAAGTCAGTAAATACGTCCAGATGATATTTAAACACATATTACTATTGATACACATAAAGAGTGTCTGATTACAATGGTTACTGCATTAATTAAAAAAATATTATAATTAGAAGTACAGAGAATGTTTGTGTAGATTTTGCTATAATTGAAACGTCTCTCATTTCATCAGTTTTAATTCCACGCTCATTGTCCACTGTGATGTTACTGCTGCGTCAGAAAGAGTAACCGCTACTAACAATGTCTTTGTATGGGTTAATACAGAGGTTAAAATAGGGACATTGTGCGGAGAATGTCGTTAGTGATGCTAATTAGGCGAATCAGAAGGAAATGACAGTGCGACTGTGAAGCAGAATCTGTGATCTTTAGCCCACAGTGAGCCGAGGAGATACGGAGATAGTTTAAATATTCAGAGGCCTGAGGCTTCAGAAGCTGGTTTCATGTCATGTTAAGAGAGGCGAGAAGAGAAGTGATCTCTTTGAGTGTGTGTGCGTGTGCGTGCGTGCGTGTGTGTGTGTGTGTGTGTGTGCGTGTGTGTGTAGAGAGAGGGATACTGTACTCACCCTTTTGAGTCACAGACAGCCAATTATAAAAAAACCCAACGGCGACCTCTCCCTCTCTCTTCCCATCTGCCTTCCTCACTTCACACCTCATCCAGCCGCCCTGTCTCCTTCTCCATCCCTCACTTAGATTTCCTACTTTCCTTCTCTCCCTCTCTCTCTCTTTCTCTCTTTCTTTACTTTATTTATTTTCTCTACTTCCCCTGGTTTCAGTCTTCATAGAAGGCTTCTCCTCATTACTAAACACCACTGGAAGCAGGAGAGCAAAGGAGAAGGAGAAGAGGAGAGGAAAGCAAAGGAAGGGGTGAAGAGGGAGGTGGTAGCTGAACAGCGATGTGAACAAAAATGAAAGGAAATAAAACGAGGAGGGAGAGGAGCAGAGGTGATTGCAGTAGGAAAGGAGAAGAGACAGGAATAGATGGAGAAGAGGATAGATTAAATTAGATTAGTTCTGTCTAAATAGAAATTAGATTATCTCAAGTGGAAGCATACTGTATGAGCACAATATGTCGCACCAGTTCAACCACACTTTCTATTTCCATTTGCTTTCTTTTGCTCATTTTAACCACAGCAGTTTAAGCATTCTTTATATCTGTCCTCTGCCTGTTAAAACAGATTGTTTTGGTCTGTGGTTAAAACCCGATCAATGACTCACAGCAGTAATGAGTGAATAAATGATGTAAGACTTGTGCATTTTTATTGTGTCATGAGGAACCCATCATGCTGTTGTGAGCTAACATTAACTTTTTTGGGCACATGTCTCAATTAAACAGAGACAAAAAACAGTGCAGAAAAAAGGGGGTGGCAAGCTTTAAAGGTCACAATATTAGGATATTTTCTTTATTCTGTTCTGACTCTCTGTTGGGAAGCTTATAACGATAGGAACTTCCCCTCAGAGGTTAATGAAATAATTCTTAGTCAGATTTTTTAAAAACTGTGTCAGTTTTTAGTAACATATCTAAATATGGTAAATGTTTTATATTAAACTACAACAGTGATGTTATACAGCAGATTTCTAGTCCATGGACCACTCAAGACACTTTTAAATCACAAGAAGCTTTCTCTCCCTGCCACACACACATCAACTAGATCAATCTACTTAATGGACCAAGTCTTTCCAACAATTACTCTTATTATTCCAATAATGATCCCTATCATTTTTATAATTACTTCCATAAATCAAATTACATTTGCGTTAATACTTAGTCCACATACGCAGAATTTTGTGCTACCAGTTAGCCTAAGCAACACGTCTTAGGGGTAGGAGGAAAGTGGAGTAGCTGTGGTAAATCTGTGCAGTCACAGAGGGAACATGCAGACTCCACAGGAAAGACCAGCTGAGCCTTCTAGCTGTGAAGCATCAGTGATAACTGCTGAACTACTATGTTGACCGTCATAGGAAGACCCAACATCACTAGGACCCATCATCACCATGGTAGGATCCAACATCACCATGGTAGGACCCATCATCACTATGGTAGGACCCATCATCACGATGGTAGGACCCAACATCACCATGGTAGGACCCAACATCATCATAGTCCTCCCACGATCACCGTGGTAGGACCCAACATCATCATGGTAGGACCAGCAGAAGAAGAACGTAGAGGGACTACAGAAGTTAAACAAAGTTAATGCTTGCATGCATAATTGGACTCCCCCAGCAGCCTAGGTGTATAGCAGCATAACTTGGAGACTACGGAGTTAAAGGCTTTATCAAAAAGGAAGGTCTTAACTCTAGTCTTAAATGTAGAGAGGGAGTCTGCCTCCTGGACTGA
>JBAMYA010096272.1:0-21043 GCA_037176975.1 Arrhamphus sclerolepis | reverse complement strand
TTGCTGTACTTTTATTTATTCTTTTCTCTTATTTAGTTTTTCTTGTAATACAACGTGCCTTCGTGCCAATTAGTGGTGACACTCAAATAATTAAATACTCAATTGAACACTCACAGAAATAACAGCTTATAACTTAAGCATGATTTAATAATATAAACATGCTCTAGATTATGATTTTAAAACAGCAATGTCTTTCATGAAGTAAATACAACTGCCTCTGGCTCACTCGCATTACCAACCTCCTCTGAGAGATGGAGATGGATTAAAATTAAGATTTAAATGAACAAAATGGTCTTATCTGAAATTTGAAAATAAAAATTGTCAGCCTATGAGTCAAACACTTTTATACAAAACATACTAAATTACTAAAATACTAAACTCTAAAAAAATTTTGGATGCCATTATTATATTGTTGTTGATAATAAGATTACTAGCAGATCTCTGGATGTATTTTAAATTTCATCAATCAATAAATATGATCAGAGCAGACTTGGCTCATTCTTGGTCTTACAAAACAGTCAGTGGACAACATACCTATGGTAGGTTTAATGTCATTGTTGAATTTAGTTAATATTAAGTTGCTGATGGGTCTGTTAACATTGATTAGCCAGATAATCTTTCCATAGGAAAAAAAAATGCTATAGTTAAATCTTGACTTACTTTCTGCAACTTTTTAAAGAATCTCCCAGTGGTCCGCTGTGTCTGAGGTGGGAGTGAATGCAGCAAACAATTGATAGACAGACATAAAAAAGACGAACTGATGGGTTTATGTTCACATGCAGTGAATAGTTATAGGTAACCACAAAAACCTGGAGTTGACTTTCAGTGGTATGAATATTCTCTTATTGATCAAGCCAATGAATTCTTTGGTGGATCAATAGAAAAAGCGCTGGATGGATTAATAGTGTAGTGACTCTGGAGCTGTGTTCATGCTATGATTGTTGTTAACATGTTTTGTGGTTTCTGACTGTATCAGATACTTTGAATGCGTATAAGGCTAAAACAGGTGTGTGATTGGATGAGGAAAGCAAAGAGGCGGGACAAGTGAGTGAATGACAGGAGCCTGTGTGTTTTTAAATGATGCGGTGAGGGAGGAGTGTGGAGGAGAACAAAGTTAGAGCCGTGACTGCAAAGTAAAAGTTGCTGACCACCTCCTCCCCCATCCTTTTATCAGCACTTTACAACAGACACTTTATGTTACAATATATTTTCATGGAAAATGTTTAGGGCTCCAAACGGACAACTATGAAAAGTGGGGGTGTCTTCCTCACAATGAATGCTTGCGACGCCTGTCTGAACATGAAGATGCAAAAATGGAAAAAATTACATGAAAATCCTTTTTCAATAATTCAAGTAAGCTTCAACTGGACTGAATGAGGGGCTTCTTGAGCTTAAGGAAGATTTTACAGATTGACATTAAATGCCAGACATCTGTAAATCCAGCTTAGACATGCTTATACTTCTCAGCAACTTTCTGAATTGTGAAAGTGCAACATGAAGGATGGCCAAGCAAGCCAAGCAAATGGCAAAAAAAAGGTCCACTCTGGGGATCCTGCATTATTTTCTTGCCCTCCTGCTTCATCTTAATATTGTGTAACTGATGAAGGCAACTTTGCTCTTACTAACTGATCATCTGCAGCGTCAGTCTCCCTGTGGAGGGTGAGTGAGTGATATATTGATGTACACTTACATATCTATCTTCAACAAGCTCAGTTACAAAAAAGCTCCAAGGTGGACCAGTGTGTCTTTATTTGTTATGAACTGAGCGACATATTCTCTAAGGTTTCTTTGAAATCTTTTGAAATAGCATCGCCTGCCTTAGGCAAAGTTTGGTGAGGTTGTAGTTCATATTCTGACTGTTCAACAATAGCAAGAGTGAGTATGATTCAGTGATGGACAATGAAGAGCTGGATAAAAAATATTCTTAGTATAGAAACACCTCATGGAATATATATCAAACCTTGTGACTTCTGTTGGGATGTGTCCTCAGATGCCAGCATATCAGTTTCTACTCTCTAATCTTCCACAGTCCCCTAAACATTACTCCATGCACCCTTTTTTTCCCCACATTCATTTTTCAAAGAGACAGCTGAGCTAGCGGTTTAGGTGATGAATGAGGACTGCCTATCAATACTTCTTGTGAAACAAGCAAAACTACTGGGTCGTTATAAAACAGTTTGAAAGCAACACCATAAAAGATTCTCCATTTGATTTCACTTTGAAACTAATGCAGCTGTTTTGTTTCTGTTTTTGGTTTAAAAGTTTGAAAGGGACATGCATGAAACTCATTTGCGGAATTTCAAAATGACATAAACCTTTGCATCTGTTAACCAGACCCTCCTTTTCTCTTCTTTGCAGCTTTGAGCAGATTACATTAAAGACACAGAACAGAAGTCACCCCTCATGGCAGAGATACCAAAGAAATGCTGGGAATAAAAAAGTTATACTTGTGGAGTTATTGTTAGCTACATGCACAAGCAGGAAGAGCAAAGAAGTGAAATGCAAGGAGAGGAAAAGAAGTGACCAGTTCTTCTGACCTGCACCATCAGGAATGCATTCCCCCATCGGGAACATCATTTTTTGTGTCCTGGTTCACCATTGACAGACCACTGAAGCTAGAATATTACAAAGCAACAAGTCAAGAAACTCTGATAACAGGACAAACTGCTAGATTAGCAACAGCATATATGTCTCAGCGCAAGATGACTTAACTCTAATCAACTGGTTTATTAAATTTATTGTCATAATTTTTGTTGACAGTTACCGCTTCGCTGAGGCTGGGTGTACTTGACACAGCTGGAGGATTCTGCATACAATATAACCATCCTCTTGTCTTACTTGCCTGATTATACATGAGTCACTTGAACTGACTCCCACTTCACAAGCTCTTTTGTTATGACCTCGTTTGCTGAGACCCACAATCCACCAAAGGGGTATTATTCTGCCAATCCCTCCATCTAGAATATCAAAACGCTTCAGCGTCCGGCCTCTTTTGTGCTTTACAATTACAATTTTAGCTATCAGTTCAATTACTATCAGAGTTCTGAATGGATAGTTAATGCTGATTGTCTGGCTTGTCTATATTTCTTCAAATCAGGTTGCTGGCTCTGCTATAATACTTTTGCTTTTCAAATAATTGACCAAAATCTGTGATCAATCATTTGAAAACAGAGATTCATTGAGACTTATCAGAATACTCTGGTTACATCAACATGATATACCTATGAAAATGTTAAAAGAATGAATTATTTCAAGAGAACTGAACAAATAAGTAACTTTAAAGAATTGTGAAAAACATAAGAAAAACTACTACATTGAAATTCATTGCAACAAGCACAATGGCCATTAGTCACATTCCCTGTAAATTTATCTTGTGGTCATTAAAAAGACTGAAATACTTCATTTAGCAATATTGCACACATTTAATTTTCCTCTTGATTGAGCCTGCTTATTGGTGTTTTCCAACCACTGTATTCCCCACAAGAGACAGAAGATTGTTGAATAACAAAATTGTGCCTCAGTCAATCCTCTAAAGGATGGGTGAACACTTCAGCTCACAATTAATTAACAGAATATTTTTAAAAGATTTTGGGTGGTGTGTTTGGAAACCTTTATACCCAGGAATTAAACACGTTGTATACCGTGTCATGCGAGGACTTCACGAGACCAGGTGGTCCTGTAGGAAATAGCTCCTGTTTCATTTGTGTCCTCTGTGCTGTGGAAGCATGTGTATTCTGATTTTGCTTCGGAACTGAAAGTTGGGTAACAGAAAAAACCCCTTTCTGTTTGCTTGCCTGAAGTGAGCAGACAGTGCGGCATTGAAGAATTACCTGCTGTTACCTAACAGTCCCACTATTCTAAGATCCACTACAGTCGGCTGTTGGGTGTTAGTGAATGATAAAGCCCTGCCAGCAATGAGTGCTCTCTGCTTCATCTCCTCTCTTTGGTGCTATTAGACAAGCTAAACTTCAAAACAAGACAAAATCACATCAAAATTGGCATCTTTGAACTATTTTCTGGTGCAAAACCTTGCAACACTCCCATATTTCTTAAATCACTTTATCATGCTGGTCTAGGTGAAGATGTGATTTATATCCCTATAACTAAGCTGATCTGAGAGTGTGAAAGCTGGATTGAAGATAATGATCATTAACAGCAAAATTCAAACAGATGGAGAACAAGGTAGTACAAAAGTAAAAACAAAACTGTGTCATCATAAAAAAAGAAGAAAGTTGATGTTTAGGTACAGAGTGTGGGTGTGAGATCTGTTCATCTTTACTGTGGTGTTCTTTTTTTTCCCTTTATTTATTATTTTTTTAATGAGTTCCCATATAATGAGCGCCAAATCAGGTCCTCTGAGACAAAACAATGAAAATCACATGGGTAGAGTATCTACGGAGGAATGGAAATTGGAAATTAGAGCAGACAAATCAACAGGCCACCAGCATTTCCTAATTAGCCTTAAAACTCGCAAACATCCTGAAGTCTAGTGTTATTAATCCGTGCAGCTATTTCATAGCTTTTCAAGTTTGTATATATTTAATGTTAATGTGACTGCTAGTGTTTATACTACTCAAAACAAAATAAATGGTGCTGATGACTCAAAAATGCCAACGTGTCAAGCAGTGGCGGCTGCTGGTCCTTCAAAGGGGGAAAGCTCATAGTTTATTATCAATTTATTTATATGTAAATTCAGACATGAATGCGAATGTCTCCTTTCCTTCGGAGATGAGGTGCTTGATTGTAGCGGACAGAAAAGTTAGAGCCGCGGCTTTTTACCGTTTTCGTGGCGTTCTGTGGTATGGCCTCTCTCGCCCTCTCCTTCCCATACGTAATCGGGAGAAAAGTCTGTTTCACCTCCGTGCACGTTTAGGTGCTCGCTTTAGATTCCAGGATATTTTATCTGACTTGGGGGCATCAGGGAGCTGGTATCTAAGTACGGGAACTTCCGGGAGACTTGGGCTGTCTGTAAATTTTGCCCTCCGTTCCTTTTCAAGAAAATGGTCTGTAGACGAACTAACAAAACAATATCAAACTCGAAGAAGGAAATGTTGAAATTATGTTAAACTGAAATAAGGAAATACTATGAGTGTGTTTTATTTACAGTGTTAGAAATGAACAACGGAAATGCTTAAGTAACTTCACCAAGCAAATACCAAGAAATGGGTTGCAGTTTGTCTTTTGACTTCCTTGGCAAAATTCGTGTGAGACTGAGCTCCCAGTAATTGTGATGGTGTATATCTCAAAACAGCTGTCAATCAAAACGAGATTCAGCCTTTCGACTAGTCCTCCAATCATCATGCGGAAGCTCAGCATCCAGGCCAGCCCACAGCACCATTCACCTGCAGAGAAGCTGAGTGTCCGGAGGAGGGACAAAATCATGCTATTTATCCAATGACCGTTGAGTTTCGAGGCAATGGAGGAAAAACTGTTCCATGCAGTCCCATTGAAGCACATGGAAGCTCAGCTTCTACCGGCAAACGCAGTGATCCCAGACCGTAGACAACGATTTCTTGAAATCTGTGGCATTGACACTTCTGAAAGGACTCGTCTTCGAGATTAACGTGTCAATGAAAATGTTAACACAACTGTACATATCTGACCATTTAATTTTTGACATTTTAGGGGAAGCTGAGCTTCCCTTGCAGTCTCCCGACCCCAAATAAAATCATGAATAAGAACTGAACTTGTCAGCACCCAAGGGCGTTGCTTTCGTTTTATTTTTTTTAATTCTATCCAAAAACAACTTGGCACTTTAACATGCATACATGATGTAGCCTGTTGCAACTTCAGGGCAGTTCCAAGAATATGTGGAACAGCATACCTTTTGATCAGCATTTGACCAGCATGTAGTTCCATCTCCCAGAACTCTTAGCTTTATGAAGGCTGCATGCAAGTCTGCCTTCATTCGTTTAATACTCAAAGTGAGATCAACACAAATAATTGCAGGCAGTACATGGAGAACAAAAAGTGGGAGCAGCATCAGGTTCAGCATCTTCAACCTGAATGTTTTTTTGTTTTATTTTATTAAAAGGATGGCCACTCTACCACCTGAGACACAGTTGCCCCGAGATTATCTTTCATAAATGCGATTATATCTGGACAATCGTGACTAACATTCGCCTGTATGAAAACAGATGATCAGGTTTGTGCTACAATGATGGTGATGAGAAAAAAAGCCACTGTTCTTTCTCTGACAGCATGGAATGCTAACTTAAATTTCATATTGTTGCAGGCATGACAGACACTCCGGCAGAAATGATGCAAATATAAAAGTAAGACAATCTGTGTTAGCATGTCAAGTCGCTCCGTGACACCTCAATTACAGCTTCATAGTGCATCTAATCAAACTGTAAATTAGATGAGAGCACGCCACAGGAGGTCATGTAATTTTGAAGTTGGGGTGTCGCTGCTGGAAATGGGCTGCAATAGAAATAAATAAACCTGCAAGCGCACACACACACCCGCGCTTGTACACACACGCGCACACAGACATTCAGCCTTCTGTTTTCAGGCAGTGAGAGGAGCTTGCTTGACACATCACTGCATTTGGTTTAACATTCGCCTCAACATTGTGCCTTAAGGAAAGTGGCGCCATGCCAGGCTGTACACTTGTGAAATATTAAGGCTTGAACTCAGTGTACGTTGCTAATTTAAGAAAGTGCTGAACAAAGGCCAGCACAGAAAGGTAGGAATTATTTCACCTTTCTTCCCTCTGTGTTTTCCCCCTTTTATCTGTGGTCAGAAAAGATTTCAAGCATTGTAATCGATAATAAAATACCAGCTAATGAAATGATAATAATAAAAACACTCCATTATTTTATTTCTGCATTGATATTTGAGCATGTTCCTCTGAACATCACCTCCCACATATTGATTCATGCTAAAATGCATGACCTAGCAGTGTAAATGTCACCACATGCCAGACTTTCTAAATGATCAGTGTGGTAAACTGTTTAATTCAAATCATTACTGTAAAAACATTCAGGGATTTTCCTTGTCATCCTGCCGGAATGCTTTCTCTTGAAAATAGTGAATCATTGTTATTGATTTAAGCATGAACATTTATTTAAAAAAAAACAAAAAAAAAAACAAAACAAAAATTTGTGAAAAAAACAAATTCATCTGTTTTTTTTTAATCGTCTGTTTTGCAGATATCATTGATAGACATGCTCAACTCACCTTCTCTTTGCCTGTTCAGCCTCTAATAATTAACATCTCTGTCCCACATAGTTACAGTATAAAGCATGTCAAGTACAACTCTACACGATACAGAAACCTGATAGTGCTTCATTTTTGTTGTGTAACTACATGTCCATCATCTATGTTCTTGTTGCAGCTGGAGTGACAGGAAGGAAGTTGAACAGTTCATATCTCACGGTTTTGTTCATTCGCACGAGTATGGGCACATAAATGGTGATTTATATTCTAGAGGATGATAAGGTAAAGCCTCTTAGTAGCCCCTTCTCTCGCAGTGGGAGATAACCAGAGGCTGGATATGAAGAGCATCCTGTCTTCGGCTCCAAAAAAAAAAAATCAGCTACTTGGGGAACTCACTGATCTGTGAAGCTTCACTCTGCAGAAGAATGATCAATACACTCCCATCTTACTATTTTCTCTCTAAAGCTCAAAGAAATCACTATCCGCTGCACGGACACAGAGGAGGCGTGAAGCGAAGGTGGATAGCAGTGGGTGGTGAAGATGGTCAATTCAATTATCCCCCTGTCAGAGCATATTTTCTGTTCTAGACTGCCTGATAAATCCATGGGGAAAAAAATGCCAAGTAAACTGAATTACTTTTATATATATTTCAGACTCAATCACAACTCATCAACTTCGTCAGAGTAAATTTTAGTGTTATTTTATATGACTGTTTTTGATCATTCTTGAACTGGAATATAAAAATGCTAAGGACTGCAGAAGGTCAGCATTATCATTATTCATTTGGGAAGTTACGGGAAGCCAACGGAGTCTATGAAGAGGGGGGATGATCTTTTGAACACATGCACCCTCAGTGGGCAACATGGAGGGCTTTGGTGGTGGAGAGCAGAGAGTAAAACGGGGTGCTAAAACCACAGGATGAGAAACCAGTTTAGAGACATATCTTAGACTGTGTCTCTGTTAGAAAACGACAGGGGGAAGTCGAGACATAATCAATTCAAGAGATGATGGTCTCGAATTGCTTACGTCCGAGAAAAACTAAAAAAAAAAAAAAAAATTCTAAAATGGCAGAAAGACGGGAAATATGAAGGCATTCAAAAGAAGGAAGATAATTATACGGTAACCATAATCTTTCTGTGAATATCATTTAATTTTCAGACTGCTTTTCAAAAATAATTAATGATGAATAGGCTGTATTTCAAAAATCTTTCTCAGTACTTTGGACTTCCATCTAAATGACAACATAATGAAATGTACACATGAAAAGTTTATGGAAAAAGAGTTTTTGAATTATTCAGCCGCCACATTGTGAGCCTCTGTCCGTCCATGACAGAACAGACATTTAACTACATACATTTTTTTTCTTTTTTTAAGACAATGGAAAAATGTGTTTCAGGTTAATTTTTTATTGAACTTTTTAAATAAATTGGAGGTAAAATGATCATAAGCATGAGTATCAGAAAGTTGAGATTTGATCAATGTCATTAACCAGAACCACCTCAGTGACTGCTCCCAGTCACATGTTGATTTATTTTTTCAATACGAGTCTTTTGTATTATATAAGCTTATAATGAGCTATATGAGCTTTCCTGTACAATAATGTATTTGGACTTCCACTAATAATCCAGGGGATCCCTATTAGTGATAAAGGTTAAATACATGGGAAAAAAAATCATAAAGTCACATTCATTGCAGTTGAATGGCGTTGTGTCGTCTCTGACCAGCTAAATATTTACTGCAGAAGAACATTTACCATCAAATGAGAAAATGACATACATATGCTACAACAGCAGATGTTTGAAGTTTTTAAATGATTTAGGATGACGCCTTCTTCAATATATGATCCCCTAATTTAAGAGTGTTTATGTGGAAGTAATGCATGAGGGTGTTTCTGCTAAAAGCAAGTGTAAATCAATAGAACAAAGAGAACACATGTCTGTGTGTAGATAGTGCTATCTCAGACTGATACTTTTTTTTTTTTTTTTTTACATTATGTATAATCACTCAGTGGGAAACTGACTAACAATTGTGTGGAGAAAAAGTCACTCAGAGTTGAAGATGATAATAACTGTAACAAATATGTTGCCAGTGTTTGTTTACTCTACTTTAATGCAGATTCTCTGTGCCCCAGTTCAGTAAAGTCTGCAGTTTTTCAAACAATTAAACTGCGCACATCATAGAGAGACACAGAGATTTACAAAACAGATGACAGGTAATAGATTTGACCGAGAAACGGGCTGCTCTAAACATCATTTCCCGATGGCTACTCACGTAACTGCTTTGCTTCCCCTCCACATTTTTATTGTAAACACCTGCCCCTTCTGCTGCTCCTCCCTGCTCCTCTCCGCTCTAAACGTGCAGGAGCAGCTCATCATCCAATGCCGACTGCTTCTCTACAGTAACTATCAGCTCTGGCTGCATCTCATATTCCATTCAGGGTAAACCCAGGCTTCATGTGGCTGTTTGGGCAAACAACATCTGACATTTTGAGTGGATCTCCAGGCAAAAGCAGGGGGATGAACGAGGACAGGGGTGATTTATTATTTCAATCAAGGGCTCTAAAAATGCATGAAGTTGTTTTTAGGTTTGTGTGGTTGAATATAAAGTAGATGAATTGTGATTGGTCAGCAAAATTATTTTTCTCAGTTTCTACGTGGTCAAGGATAATAACAGGAATTAAAATAAATAAGTGGCCATAATTTATGTGTAAAGACAAGAGATGGTGTCAGCATGCCTCTCTGTCTATACACAGTGGGTGATATGAGCCCTGGACACGTCACCATTTTTCTCAGTAAATATGCTGTATTTTTAAAGGTGCTACGGAAATGAAACTTTCACCAGATCTCAGTAACAAACCGTGCAATCCACGTATGCAAATAAATCAAACCAGATGTTCAGAAATTACGCTATGTATAATAATGTGAAATGACACATGGAATGAGTATTGAGCACACAAAGAAAGAGAGGTACAAGAAGGCATGGGATGCCAAGACATCAACTGAAATCAATCAGCAATTAGGAAGCAATCCTGTCTCTTGTCAGTACAAATTAATACGTCCTGACAAGGGACATAATATGCTCTTTATAAAGACTTCAAATATCTACAGTGAGAAGATTTTAAAGGGTTAGTTTCCAGGGCCAATTGTTACTACCAAACATCTCTCCCATTGAATACATCCTTTAAAATGACCAACCAATGGTAAAAACAATCTCCACGGAACAATCTCGAACCAGATATGACAAATATTTGGGTATAAGAATTTCCTCAGAATTATGGAGTGACCCATAGGCATCATGTATTTTAAGTTCAAGATTAAGACTGGTTCAGTTTAATTTTGTACATCAAATCTATCTCACCTTTATGTCTATCAGACTGGACCATCACCTCTTTGCTTTAGACCTGGTTTAGAAGAAGGCACCTTCAGTCACTCCTCTTGGCAGTGCATTAAACTCCAGTTTCTGGCAGGGAGTCTATCATGCTATATCCAAGAAATCCCCACAGATTCTCTATCGTAATGGAACTTTGAAATATGTCTTGTTGGTAACCTTCTCAGAATTGAAATTTGCTCATACTTACGCTATCAAAGAAATCTTGTTGGCTCCTGAATGGAAATCCAATCCCCCACTGCCAGTTGAATTATGCAGTTAAAAACTGTTAAAAACCTATTTACCTAATGTTAATCTATCAAGAGATAGTACATTTATTTTTCAAGTTCATGGATAATCCAAACATTGAAATGACTATTGTTAGCTAGAGCTCCTGCTATTCCTGTATATCATTTTGTGTACATCATGTTGTGTTTGAGGCCCCCTCGCCACTGTCTTTTCTTTTTTCTTTTCAAATTAAAATGACAGCCAAGGCACTAAGCTTATGTTTAATTAACTCAACCTGCCTCTGTGACATAATCTCTGATTTGTTCTTTCTTCTTCTTCAAATGAAAATTTCTCAAAATCCGCATTGTTTTTAATTAACCAAATAAGGGAATATTTGATTAAGTCACTCTGAATGAAAACACGGTTTATTATGATCGCAATAATTGTTTACAGTAAAAGTATGTAATGCAATTGGATGGGATGTTTTCTAGTAGTTGCAGTACCTTTATAACTCTTTTTTTCTGAGTGTGTATTAGTGTAAATATACAGTATATGTCAGAACAAGGATTAGCCTGACGTTTTCACACCTTATCAGCCTGAAGCAGAAACTCCTCTGAATACCTTCAAAGAACAATCAGATCCTTTACCAACAGAACTCTGTAAAAGGAAATACAACAAAGCAACCTTAACTGCAAACAAACACACACCGAGGAGCAGCACTGCTGGCAAGGGAGCCACTGCTGAGCAAATAAGACCAAGGCTGGGGACAGATGCAGCACAAGCCAGAGGACAAGGAAACTAACTTATTTTTCCCCCCTTTCTTTCTTCCTCTTCATTTTTTTTTTAGCTTAATCTTTGGACATGAAAGAAAGTAAGAATCCAAGAACAAAGTTGAGGTTCCCTGATAACAAACAGTGTTCTCTTACTTGCTGCAGACAGGAAACAAAAAGATCCCATCTCAAACTGGAGGCAGCAGTTAATTGAAGAAACAAATCTCTCAGCAAACCATTCCTCCCCGTCTACAAATAATGAATTTCGCCATATAAAACTGTTTGTTTGACTGCCTTGATCTCCCTTACTCTTCACATGCATTATATTAGAACAGTCTGTGGTGCAAAGATCGCACGGCTGCGTCGATAATATTGATAGATTTACCAGAACTTTTCAGTCTGGTCTGTGTAGCATTGTGTCATGAAGCTGATAACCAAGGCACAGAGAGCAGAGAGCGGCAAAGTAAACGGCAATTTTCTGTTCATGCTAATAATACTCAACCACAGACCCACACTCCAGGAGGATTTTGCAGATTATGAGCAACATGCTTTTCACAGAAACCTTTACTCTTAAAATGTCATTAAGTAATTTATGTCATGACATTTTAAGAGGCTGAATTAAGTGAGACAATATGTGAAAATGGTGTGGAGTATAAGTAGTATAATGGCAAGGTGACAAGTCTGCCAGACATATCCCACACAGGTGTTGCTTTTAAAGAGCCTGTCTTATTGTCATTGTGTCAGCAGCTGATGGCAGATAGTCTACGTCGTTTAGATGGAACCAACGAGACAGAGGACAGAGCCAAACGACGATCCGTTCTATCATGAAATACCACATTGTCCAAACTCCATTTGCAAAGGCAGCAAAGGAGTTTGTTCTGTACAAGTATTGGTACCTTGTATTCCAATGTTTCTTTTTTGCATACAGACTTTTCATGGACATAGGAGAGTGTTTAATGATGCTAAAACACTGTCTCTACAACTTCGGAGATCAGTGACGGCCTTCTGATCAATATTACTCACACAGTTACTGAATGTCAAAAATAATGTTAAAGACAAACAATGCAATCTCATTTACACTGAAATTCTATGTATAATATATATGAAATATATATAAAAATATATATATGTATATACATACAGACACATATATAAGATATCTTTCAAGGACACATCACAGACTCAGATTACAGTAGTTATCTAGTGTCCCCATATTCATTTACAAGCAATTTCATATCATAATGTATATGCTGTACCTCAGAAGTGGGTAGTGTAAAGCTGTAGACCCGATTATGAATGAGGCACATCCTGTTGCACATCCTTAATTTGTGGTAAAAAGGGCACGTGTGTCTCCTCAATTACTGTACAACTCCTGCTTTGAGAGGTTAACAGCGGTTCACTTCTAGAAACCCTGTAATTCCCACCAAGTTACATTATTCTTGAACATGTTCCTCCAACATGGCCTGACGTTAATGTATGCTGAATGGGAACCAACGGGAAATGAATTAGTAAACGCTACCAAGAAAAGAAAGAACCATCTAAAAGGCTCGATTTCCTTGAAATACAACAACATCATACCAACATATGAAAGTTTCAAATCCTAACAAATGGTTTTACATTACAAATGGATGACAAAGTCGGACCTGCTTGAACCCACTTAGTTTTTGATTGTTTATTTATACACAGCATTATAAATGAGAGGGAAAAAAAAGTCTTTATCTGCATGATTCAAAGCTGTATTATGTCCCTTGAACCTGAACCGTAGCTGTTTTTTTTTGTTTTGTTTTTGCCAGTGAGGCTGAGGCAAAGGTTGAAATTGTATAAGAGGATTCTTTCCACCATTAAAAGATCCTCGTTTAAAGACAGATTTCTTTCATCTTCCCTATTTCACACATTTTACACCAGATATCACTCCTCACTTACAATTACATACTAAAAAGAGGAATGTGAAAACAAGCTGAGATCACAATGACAGTAATAACCAGCTTGATGTACTGTCAGTTATGCTCGCGTAGATCCGTCAGTGACTGAGAGTCGCTGCAAAAACACATAGAAAATAATTAGGACCCTCTCGTCATGTTGGTATGTAGACCATCAAATAAAGCAATCACAAGTACATGAATTAAAGAATTTCCTGAAATTTCTTTTCTGCATTTCCCTCTCCTGACCGTTTGCTGCCTGCTTAGAAGACTTGAAATAAACGAGACACATAACGCAAAAACTCAACCATGTCGTCAGTCAGATGTACGCATCATAGTGTGTTTTCTTCTCTGCAACGCTTTAATGCCACTTTCTTCACAAGCGCTGTGACAGTGAATCCCTCAGGACACAGCAGCCTGAATCTGAGGTGGACTCAGATATAATGAGTGTGGATCCCTTTCTATCCCTATTCTCCATATCTCTGTAGCCATGCAGAGGGGAAAGTGTTTCAAAGTTTATTGATGCTTTGCTTTTCTTTCCCACCAGCGCTTATCTTCAGCAAACAAATGCGTCTGTGAACGAAAAGATGAAAATGAAAAGTGATCATTGAGAAGCTCTATGGGCGATAAAACTGATCACCGAAGAGTTAATATATGTGTCATACTGAGATGCTAGAATTTCTCACCATAATGACGACCACAACACTCTTGTGACTCATGCTCATTAAAATTCACTTTACTCAGATCTTAAACTCGAAATAAATGTGCCAACTTGCTGGTGAGACGTCCAGCTTATTTTCCTAAACTGAATTATTAGGAAAAGATTACTGGACCTTTTTATTTTTAAAATTAAAGATTGAAAAGGTGACCAAAGAAATTACTTCTGCCCACAGCTATAACCATCCATAATGAACAAAAAAAATGATGTAACAACTACTATGACAGTTAATTTCCCTTTGGTGACTAATGAAGCATTTTTTGAATTTGTATTGAATTGATTTTTGAGTCCTAGCAGGAAAATAACTTCTCCCTTCACGTGATTAGTGTGAGATAAGTAATTCTGCAGAACGTGAATGGGACAAGACTTTTGAAGATGCAAAAATGTTTCCCACTGTAGCAACAGAAATACTGTACTTTTACAGGCCAAATAAGAGGCTCCAGATAATGTTGACAGAGGTAAGCAGGAAGATATGTACACGCTCACATGGGAGATAAAGCTATTTTTAAACCAGATTTACTTAGATTTTCAAAAATCATCATTAACTATTTTTGCAAATCAAACAACCATAATGTGTCCATAAGCTGCACCACCAGAGCTGCAATGTGTGTCAGCATTCATTTAGAAAGCTTCTGAAAGTCTCCTGGTTGGATGGAGATTAACTCTCCTATAGATATTTCCTCCCTTGGTGTTTTTAATTGACCCTTTTTCAGCCTTCTGATTGGTCCCCGACTGACCAACCACATAAATGATTCTCCGTTGCTTCATGTTGGCAGAATATCCGGGTGGACAAAAATACGCGTCTCTCTCATTCACAACAATGGAAAGAGCATAGTTTTTATTTGCTTGTATCACCATTTAAATCATTGGATTATTTCTTTGTCTAAGTAAAAAGGAACACTTCGGAACGCACTGCACATAGTGTAGTGAGGGTGCAGCGTATTTTTATCCCAAAACGGGCAGAAATCCGAGCTGTACAAGCAAAACAAAGTAGGCTAGGCAGCAGTCTACAACCCATAGCTACAACTGCGGAAGCATTTTAATTTTCTTAAAATAGTTAAAGACTGTGCTTGGGGCACTTATAAAAGTGACATCCGCGATGATATTTGAGAGCCCTGGCTTGAAGAATGGTCACATATAATCTTTAAAGGTAAGTCTGTTGGTAGGAGGCTACTAGCATCAGCTGCTTGTTCTGCCATGCTGTTAACTAAACTAATCAAAATATCCCATTTTCGCCTAAAACCCCCATCTTTTCAAGCTCACTACATGGTAACTGAAGTGTTCCTTTTAATTAATATCCAGTTGTTGTTGGTTTTCTTTGGTACATTAATTAGCAACAAAGCAATGTAAAAACCCGTTTTTACAATGGGAGTGGAGGGGAGAGATGATCATTTTGTCCGATCTAGCAACAGGGGCAGGACTTGATAAAGGGTCAGTTGTGCCAGTGGAAAGCATAGACTGAACCATCAATCCAAAATCTCCAATGATGTTATAACTGTTATTTTATATGCACATTTTGCTTGTTGTTGTGTTTTTGTTTGTTTTTTTTGTTTGTTTGTTTTGTCTTGTCTCTTCTCTTTCCGCAGGTCGAGAGGCAGACTTCGAGGGTCTTCTCTACTCTATCTCCTTCACTTCTCTTAAACCGTTTTCCTACTTCTTTCTCTTTTTTTCCTTTCTTTTTTATGTCTCTGTGTCCATTACATCTATAATAAACCCACAGTAAATCCTAATAAAGTAAGAAAAAAAAAAAATCTCCAATTGGTGCTCGGTTGGGCTGAACTAAAAGATGATATCATTCACATGACTGTAAATACATAAATTACTGGGGTGACCCCTCATTCCCAATAGATTATGGTTTTCATCTTGAAGGAAAGAAGTTCCAAAAGGACAGGAATGTTTCACCAAAGAATTAAGGGGATTACTTATAACATATTTATATCGATTTTCAGTGAACCTCTCCTTTTGCAGCAGAAGCCAAACAATGCCAGTAAAATTCCATCAGCATCCCTGTAGGACTCAGGGAATGAAGTGCTTTTCTATTAGGCCAGATAAGTCTTTCTAATGAAATCCAGAACAGTGTTACAGAATTTTAAGGTCTATGCATTATAGAGGGATAATGCAGAAAATGAATCTAAACATGCTGACTTCAGCTAACCAGGCTGGGGAGTTTGGAGCAGACAAAAGAAAAAAAAACAAGAAAAAAGGAAAAGAAATACCTACACGATTTATTTAGTCATTTTAATTCAACTAACAGGCTGCTCTCTTGGTACGCCTACATTCACTTTCCATCAAACTATTATAAACTGTGCCATAATCAGCTAGAACATTAAAACCACTGACAGGTGAGGTCACTACGTATAATAATTGACAATCAGAGCCATACCTACTCAGAGCAGGCTATATAGAGCAGTAAGCTACAGTCCACTCTCAAAGTCGACATGTTGGGAATAATAAGGGCCAGACTGGGTTTCAAAAACAGCTTTTTGTGGTGCGCTTTGTTTGCAACGCTCAGTTCTGACCAAAGATCTGTCCACATAGACACAGGTGGAAAATCTGCAACTTCACAATGAACCATGAAGGGAGGAAAAGCAGGCAGGTGAGATGTGATCCCACAAAGGATCTGCTGCAGCACAAATTGCTGAAAAGCTTTCTGTTGGAAATCATGTAAAGGTGTTAGACGTTCTTCAGTGTGAAAGGCCTGGCGGTGGGCACATGACCACAAGTCAGTGGTTCTCAACCTTTTTTGGGCCAGCGCCCCCTCATCCATTATCCGGGTCGCTTACCGCCCCCCTCAAGTAAGATGTAGGCTACTTGCACTGATTGTTATTGTTGTTGTTGTTATCATTATTTATCATCAAAAATATTTTATAAAGCACATCACTGAATGACAGATTTATTAGTTTTCCAGGGAACAAAAAGGCCAGAGAATAAAAATTAGATTTAAAAAACAAAACAAAAAACAACCAACAATAAACTTAAACTAGGTAGGCCTAACAGCAGCCAAGCAGAATGGCTAATTATATATAATTATAAATATTATAAATAATTTAATTATGACATACAGCAACCAATCAAAGACAGCTAGCAATCTAACATCCGCGTTAATTAAACAACAGCCAATCTGAATTAGCAAACAATAAGCTTAATAGTTTTTCCAATGGAAAACAATATTGCAGAATGATTAGGCTAACTTTCAAAGGAAATTAATTTAAACTATAGAAAACTATGAGCCCTGCACCTACATTTCTCTGCCAGTTTCTTTATTGTGCTGCGGAGAGGTTCGTTTCAGCCGTAGAGCACCAGAAACCACCAAGTCCAAGTATATATGAATTTAGCACCCACAAATGATTTATCAAACCTGAACGCAATGTTGCACATAGAAACGGTATCTATATTTAACACGTTTTAAAAGGACAGGTAAACAGTCCCTTGGTGTTTCTCTGCTTGAAGGCAGAACGGAGCTGCGCCACAGCTGACAGAAACTGAAGAATGATAGTTGCAGACCATGCATGTTTTTAATGTTGCAGACCACAGTTTTTGCAAGTAGTTCAAAATTTAAACTGGTATTGTAGTGCATCTTTGGTTTAAACGTTACCTTCAAGCAAACGCCCCTCAAAAAAATGTCAGCGTCCCCCGTTTTAAAATATTGCTGCCAGCGCCCCCTGTCATCCCCCCAACGCTCCCCAGGGGGCGGTACTGCCCCCATTGAGAAACCCTGCCGTAAGTAATAGAGCAACTGATAAAGGTGGCCTGGTCTTACACAGTCCTGCCAATAAAGTTGGAATAATTTTGTTTTACGAAGAACAAAGAATCTGAACAACAAATCACATCCCATAAATCACAATTATTTCAAGAAAAAAGACAAAAATGATTTTGTCCTAACTTTATTGGCAACAACAGTGTATGTATTACTGGTATTGTCGTGCATCTTTGGTTTAAATGGTGGATAGTGTAAAAGGCCAAGAGAGCAAAATGCATTACTTTAATAGATACCACCTACCAAAACAGCAGAAGCCTTGCAGTGCTTCATGGCTTTTGTCTTCCTGAATTCCAGTGGCCTTTAAAAGAAATACTATGTTCCCTGCCATACTGAACAATAGATTCAGAATGGTTTTTAAAAAAAAAAAAAAAAAAAAAAAACAGTCGAAAAGTCCAACTGGTCGGGCTCATGTGACATGTAGAATCTGCTGAAAGCATCTCAGTGCTTGATACCACAGGACACTTTCAAAGGGATTTATATTACAGTATATGTTCATTAGAAGAGCTTTTTTTTCTCCCCAAAAAGCATTGGACTCAGGCTTGAAGCAGATTATTTTCAAATCGACTGTAACTCTGCCTGATTTATATATTTAATGTGATGCTCCCCGGTAGGTGGTTAGAGAGACCAAGTTTAGCCAATGCCCTGAATAAAACTAATGAACCAGACGTCAACACTGTATGGCATAAAGGAGGAAAAGCATGGGAGAAAGAGAGGAAAGACACTTTATCTCAAAGTGAAAAAAACAAACCCCAATGTAAAAACACAAGGTATTCAATTTGCCTGCTAAATAATTCAGTTGTTGTGTTGATTCAGCTTTTTTTTTTTTTTCAAAACATGAATCCAACAATTTGAACAATTGATTTCCACATTTGTCTAAACAAGGAAAACAAAAATGACATGATGTGGATGACAAAGAGAGCACGCAAGAGAGAAAAAGAGAGAATGCAACATCTGAGCGTGGGGGTGATTCACCTCTCAGGGAGCTGTTACCAAGCATCAATGTGTTCACCTCTCCCTCTCCGGGGAAGACATCCCTCCCCTCTCTCCCTCCCTTCATGCTTCGCTTCTTCCCACCAGTGGAAAGTACAGCATCTTGGGTTCTGCCAGTCTGTCCTCTCAGAAGGGGACTGGGAGAAAAATCTGGCCCACCCCATCTGTCCTTGTTCCCTTGTGAACAGTGCTTAAGGAGGAGTGTGCAGCCAGAGACGGGCACAGTCAAAAACTGAGCATGATGCGGATCTAAAATCCTGACAAGTAAACATTAATTAATGGGCTGACCCTAAAAAATGGTGTTGTGTCCTTTAATGGAATCATTACTAGATGGAGCACAGTGATGGGGATTTGTCACATCACACTCCAGTGATGAGTGCACACACAGGCAGAAGGTCTATGTTAATAATTACTCTGCTTCGGTGTAGATGAATGAGATAATTTACTGAAGGTAGCGTTGACCTCTTAATGAACTCATACAATGACTCTCTTTACCCAACTTCAGTCTGCCCACAGCATGCTCCACGTGGACACAGTATTTTGTGTTTCACTGCCATCTAAAGTGGTCCATTACTGAAGCATGGTGGCTTAATAAGAAAATTGGAGACATCAGTGCAGATATAAAAATAACTGACGGGCTTTACAAATAACATATTTCAAATGAAAGAGCTCTCTGTACCAATTTTTTCCCCTTTATTTGTCCATTAATTAACAAATGCACATGGATACAATATGTACTCAGTTTGTAAAAAAACAAACAAAACTTAATTGTAGTAGTTTGAATATATACATTGAAGCTGAAATTATAGCCTGGTATTAAAACAGTATACTTGCATAATTTCTAATGGAAACAAATGAGATGAAGGTTAATGAATGTAGGTTTATTAGGTTATTATTATTATTTTTAATCTAAAATACACACATTTTGCAATAGATATGTTGTAGGACTGATATAGCAACAGTCAAACCTAATCATCTCTTCAACTTTTTCCACACAAGTCAAGCATTTATACTATGCAATAAAACTGCCAGGTCTACTCTAAAACATAAGATCAGTAACATGCCTCTATGTCCCAGATAGACAATGGAGTGAGGCTAGGTTTCCACGTTTCCTTTCAAATCAAGATTCTTCGTCCTTCAGGCTACTAGACTGCTTCCAATTTCAAATTTCACGACACGTGAGACCTGATATTGTCTGAAACAGAACAGATACACAAAGCCCATTCTCTTTGATGTATGGAAATGCAACTGGTAATTGAAATTTGATGTAAAATAAACAGGTGGAACCAATTATTTTAGTTGTGTGATAAGACTCAGTCAAAGTGGAGAGGACAGGCCAATAGTCAGCCGTGATGAGAGGGATGATGAATCTGCACACAGGTAGAAACAGTAATAATTCCTTATTAGGTTTACACAGTCTGCCAGTCAGCTTATCTTGGTTTGTAGCAGTGAAGGATCTTGACTGCTTAGTGCATTTCCCTCTTCAGGGAGAATATCAGAGCCTGTTGTGAGCACACCTCATGCACATCAAATAAAAGTCAAGCTGAAATTGGATCAGACATAACGAGAGCACTGCAACAACTTCCTCTGATGAAGATCTGGGTTTTCATTCTGAAAACAAAAAGATATGGCATCCATTTCAAATCACAACAAACAGCTGAATACATTTGCTGAGGGTTTGAATCTTACACCATACTCCGCGTAGCAGATAAAACCGCAATCATGGTCGTTTGACGCAATTCCATCTAGAAAGCTACAATATGCCAATCTTATGATTGAGTTATAATCCAGCAGTGCAACCTGTAGTGGTTCAACTAAATTGATCAGGACGTGAGTTAATGTTTGAGGTGTATCTCTGCCTTTAATTTGTTTTTCCTCAACAATGTAGTGCTGGAGCTGTATTCTGGAGCTGTGTCCTGGCCTCATAACCATTCAGGCAGTGAACGCTTGAGTCCTTACCACAAATTTAAAATGTCACATTTAGAAATGTGCACACTCAAAATCAATCTGCTCATCTTTGATGCTTTTTTTGTCTGTTACCCAGGCCGTCCAATGTCTTTAAATACGCTTTAGTGATGGGAAGGAGCTAACTGAGTGAAATCATGCTCCAAAATGTGCTATGGGGGGGGGG
>JBAMYA010096251.1:0-21048 GCA_037176975.1 Arrhamphus sclerolepis | reverse complement strand
TTTCCTGTAGCTGTCTTTCTCCTTCCTAATCATCCTCCTCAGCTTCCTCTGCACCGATTTCAGCTCCTCTTTGTTTCTGGACAGAAAAGCTCTCTTCTTCTCCATCAAGAGAGCCTTAATGTTCGGGGTTATCCAGGGTTTGTTGTTTGTGAAACACCGTACAGTCTTGGTGGGTACGGTGTTCTCCACACAAAGGTTTATATAGTCTGTCAGACAGTCCGTGAGGCTGTCCATGTCCTCCCCATGGGCATCACTGAAAACATCCCACAATGTTGTGTTGAAACAATCCTTCAGGGCCTCCTCAGCTTCTTCGGACCATTTCTTCACAGTGTGGGAGACAGCAGGCTGCCTGTGCACAAGAGGTTTATACACAGGCAGGAGGTGCACAAGGTTGTGGTCGGCTCGGCCCAGGGGAGGTAGAGGTGGTGAGTGGTATGCCTCCTTGGTGTTGACATAAAACAGGTCCAGTGTTCTATTGTCCCTGGTGCAGCAAGTGACATACTGTGTGAATTTTGGCAGAGAGGAGGATGGAGAGGCCTGGTTGAAGTCTCCAGAGATCAGGACGAGAGCGTCAGGGTGCTGTGTCTGCAGCCTGCTCACTGCTGAGAGCAGGACATCACAGGCTGCATCGGCGTTAGCAGAGGGGGGATGTACACAACCACAGCGAGGGTATGTATGAACTCCCTCTGCAAGTAGTTGAGCCTCAAGCTCACAGCCAACAGTTCAATGTCCTTACAGCAGTGCTGCTCCTTGACAGTGATGTGTCCAGAGTTACACCATCTGTCATTAGCAAACACTGCCAGCCCTCCTCCTTTCCTCTTACCGCTCCCCTTGCTTCTGTCTGCCCGCAGTAAAGTGCTAAACCTGTGTCCGGGGTTAGCGCGGTCAGCCACGTCTGGGTGAACAGCAGGAGGCAGCTCTCCTGATACTCCCGCTGATGCCAGGTCAGCGCCGGCAGCTCGTCCATCTTGTTGGGAAGAGATCTTACATTCCCCATGATGATGGACGGGAGGATGGGCCCGTAACGTCTCCTCCTGGCGCGGCATTTGACTCCGTCTCGGCGTCTCAGTCTCTTCCTCTTCAGCTCGGGGGGAACATCGGGTCGCTCCGCATGTAGCACCGCTGTGCTATGCAGGGCTAACAGCTGACCCCTGCTGTAAACAATGGAGCCGTGACTCCGCGTGTGGTAAGAGTAAAGTAAAAGTAAAGAAAAGCTCAACGGTGAGCAGGAGCTGCTGTTACAGGCTGCCACTCGCGCCGGAAGCACAGACAGATACAAATGAAAGCAATTATCAACCAAAAAATAGTTAATACGGGTAAAAGTATGGAGGACATAGGAAAAAAAACGAGAGTATTCCCTTCTAAAGGGATTAAAGAAGCGCCGGGCATCTGAGACAGAAAATTCCTTCATGAAAGAATGAATTACCTTGACTGACTGCTTGACTGAATGATGGGGTTTTTGCACCAAACCTACAGTGAAATATAGAATGAACAAGATGATAACTGAAAATAACCTTGGTGTTTTGGATGAAAGTTATTGCATATTGTCAGTTCAGAGCTGAATGTATTGTGAATCAAAACCCAGATTCTGTAACCAAGAAATTAAAATCTGTAACTGAGAGTTCAATCATTTTTCTCAGTTCCATTCTTTTCACTAACAGTTCTAAAACAATCTCAGATTTCAATTTTCCTCTCCGTTGTGCTTTGAATTGGGTGTCAAATTAGCACCAGGTGAAGATCTACATCCAGTAGCTCATTGGTTGCTGAATGACTCAGCGCTTCATCAACAAAGCACCAACTTTCCGTATTCAGTATTCAGACCCCTTTAGTGACTCTAGTGACAAATCTAGTGACTTTTTCCACCAGTGCACTCCTCAATTTTTGCATGTCAGGACTAGATTTTGTTGTACCTACAAAAGGTTTGGAACTGCTAACATTTTCATGAATGCTAAAACACAACACTGGCGGTTCACACACAAATCCGTTCAGTTCATCAATACTGATGGATATTTCACATAACTGAGCTTTAAAAAAAGAATACGTCACAGAAGTCTCTTGTTTCTTGCATTTTAACTTGAAAACAGATATTCCGTTTGTCCTGCAGCACAGAAATATTTTTCCAGCTGATCAACCATCCTCTCTTGTGAAGTGAAGAATTGAAATCTTTTACTATAAAGCAATGTCTGGAGAGTGAAGAAGACATAATCCTCTAATAGCTGTGTTTTTATGCTGAAATACCCTACAGCCATTATTTCTACCAGGAGAACAAATATCTTTTACCCAGAGCAGCGTTACTGTAGTGTATCGCACCCTAACTTTAATGTTACAGGAGTTGCTCCAGCTGCACGAGCCGTTTCTATCTGATTGAGTGAGAGTGCCATTGACCTTCAGCCATTTTACTGAGACTGTATTAAAAAGGCCCAGCCAGAGCCCTGATTTTATGGCCGAGCCTTCCCAAGGTCCCACTGACCTGATGGATATTACGAGGATAAATCAAACTTTCATGCCAACACTCTCATCCACAGTAGGGGATGAAGCATGACTGTGTGCTGAAGAATGGCAGGACTGAAGGAGCACGTCTGTGTGTGTGCATCTCATTGCAAATTATTCTGTCACCTTTAATGCAAAGTACATAAATGTGTCCTAAAAATGTGTGTCTACACTTAAGGGATTCTTCTTGTGTATGTTTCTATGTTCACGCCTTTGTGTTTTGTGTCACTTAATGTCATCGAAAAGTAAGCAAGCGAGCACATCAAAGCATCTGCAGCATATATAATTTTCAAGCATCTGTGGCCACCTCACAGAGTCGTGTCATGCTGTGAAAGCGGTGAAACAGAGTGCGCTTTAATGTGCACACATCAACTTAACATTAACAATGCAGACATGCAGGGTGAGTGAGGGGACAGCTCTTTCTTCTGATTGACCAAGTCTCATACTCAGAGCGAGCAGGGTTTGTTATTCTGGGATGTAAGCCTCAGTGTGTGTTGACAGCTTGATAATGCTGCCCTGATTCTGACACCAAGCTGTGCTCGTCTGGATTTATTAAGAGCGCTAAGGGCATATAATCTTAATGACATGTGTTCTCTGCAACTTCCTGTTCCTGACTGTGAAAGCCTCTTATTTTTACTGGTCATCATTCCCAAGAATCTTCATGTGGCAGCACAATTGTATTTAAGAAAGTGATTGATGATGAAAACATAACCACTTAGACGGCATGGGTCTTGTTTATAACAACTGTTTTGTTCCTAGCTAATGACGAGAAACTATGAAGTAAAACTTGACTAATATATTAAAAGTGATTTGGATTTTGAAAGATTACACCAACAAAAAGAACAAAAGGAGAATTGCATATGTAACCAAGTAAGGTATTTTTAAGTGCCGTATTCTTCGAGTGACTGCACCAGAGTCACAAAAGTTACACTAATGCAAGAATTCTGGGGCCAAAGTCTTTTATGGACATGAAATCCCAATAAACTACAAGCCAACTTTAATTGTAATGAACACGTATAGAAGGAAAGTGATTGAACCATTGTTTAGAAAATGCAGCGGAACAAAGTCATTTCTGATTTTCTTCAGTGCCGTTTAATCAACCTCACTCAAGAGTCATTTAAGCCTCTCTGCTGGATATACTGTGACCATGACCTTTTCTACATGTACCTTTATCCCCACTCACATGCATGCGTCAGCAGTGTTTCTATCCATCAACTTTAGAAATGGATGTCATTCAGCGTTAATTAACTAAATTGAAGGTCCATTGTATTACGGTGGAAGTCTTTCAACTTCTGACTGGCATTAAACTTCTCAGGCTTAAATGCAAACTCCAGCCAATTAAATTGCAGCTACAGAGCTAGTGCTGTCCAGCATAAATCATACGTGCGGGTGGGACTGTGTCAAAACACCTGGCTTACTTACCAAGCAGGAAGAAATTTGATTGGAGGTTTATTAGAATGATGAAGATACATTAGGAACGTCAATGCCGCAGCGCTGTTGCGAGAACGATTAACTGCAAATTTGCTTGGAGTTTAGAGGGCCAATCTGCAGATGCAAGCAATTCTCAAGTAAGCAGAAAGTCGTTTTAAGAAAAAAAAAATATCTCAAAGCTCCTAGTATAACTGCTCTTTCAAAACTTATTTATTGTTTCATCAATCATGGACCTTTTAAAATGACAGCCTGAAAACTGGGTACAGTATAGACAATTTAAGACAATTCTGAACCTTTGAAAGTCAGGGAAAGCATATGTACAATTAAGAAATCAGCCAGCTATTACATAAGCAAGGCTCTAGTTACGATGTTTTATGTAAGTTTGTGATTCAGTGTAAACCCTTATTAGAATAGCTGTCTTACAAATTTTGCACAAGCATAACTTTGTCATTCAACTATAAAACCACTCACAAAAACCTTAAAATGTATAAAAATAAGAGGAAATTTGACTAATGTTTAACACAATGCTACAAGGTCATGTAGACTCGTGGAATACACATTACAATGGCTACTGCTACACTGCAGCAATACAGTCACCATGTCTGCTTTGATAAAACTAATGAAAGGATGCATGGAGAACAGGTGAAGAAGGTTCAGGAGTGTAAATACTTGGGTTCAGGTCTGTAGAGCCAGGGGTTTGGGAAGGAGGGGGAAAAGGAAGGCAGGGACAGGGTGGGATGGGCCAGGAAGAGTGTGAGTTAATGATAGAAGAGCAGCAGTGAGAGGAAAGAAAAGATTTACTAGACAGTAGTGAGACCAGCCCTGCTGCATGGCTTGGAGACACAGCACTGACCAAGAAACAGGAAGCAAAGGTTGGCAGAGAACAGAACAGCTAGGCTCGGCTTTGACACAAAGTAGATTGTGGATACTCTGCTCGATGAACGATGGAGATTGAGCTGCCAGGCAACAGAAAAAAGATAAAGCCAAAGAGAAGATTTCTGAACGCGGTAAAAGAATCTAGTTTCTTGGTGTGAAGAGACAGACAGAAAATAATGATGCTGTGGTGGCCTCTAAAGTGAAAAACCAAAAAGAGTTTCAATTCAGTTTTAGAATATGTTTTCAAGCTTATGGCCCTGAAGTGATTCATAACGAAGAATTTAGTTTCAGTGTGAACAAAATCAGTCATTTAAAAAGGTTTCCCACATATTCTCCATTTAAGTTTTTTCTTTATATCAATATTGCAATTAAGCAGACAGTATTCTCATTTCAGATGCCTCAGCATTTGATGTGCTTTTGCACCTTTTAGTACATCTGTTTCAAATTGAGTTTACTGAATGTAACTCAGGCCAAAATAAGAACAAACACCTAAACAACTGGGATTGCTTTTCTACAACGATGACTGGGAGACCAATTGGGACTGAAGGAAGGAAAATGGATGCAGAAAGGGGAGGGGGGTGTGTGGGAAGAGGTTTATGTTTCAATGAAACATTGCACAGAAAACACAAGACAAGCAGCAGTAAGGAAAACCTCTTGAGACGTAAAATTGTGTTTTACAGACACTCCCAATCCCTGGTTGTGCGTGATTGTTTCTGCCAAAAAGAACGGGAGAATCTACTAGAAGCGAAGGTGTGCCAAGCTACTAGAGTCATACACAAGCAGGAACGAGGCTGAAAACTGCCAGAAAGTGATTTAACTAAGTACTAAGGGAAGGTTTGGAATACTTATTATCTTAAAGAGTTATCATTATAATTAATGAAGCTTAATCAAATGTCTGTGTGAGATGAGAGTGGCCGGCTCTGCTAATGAGCCTGCAGAGAATTATGTCCCATCTCTGCAGACTGTTTGAGCTTCTGTTGGCTTTCATCAGACCATCTTAGTCTGCTGTAAATGAAGCTCTAATGAACCCGCTCCACATGACAAAGTTAGCAACTAGCTCATGAATACAGTGGAATATTTAGCATTTAAAAAGGTTTTTCTTCCTCCCCTCTTCTCACTTGATATAGACCAAAAGAGCTGATTGCACAACATCAGGAACTTAACTGAACACTTTTTGCTACCTGACTTATAAAGTCAACAGCAGTTTTGTGGTGACAGCTTGCTACTCTGCCCCCTAGTGGTCAAATATCCTGCTGAAATTGCTACCAATAATATTTTCTGACAATATATTGGGAGATAAAATTCACAAGAAAAAGAAGAAACATTAAAAATTATAAGACCCAGTAGTGTTTTACTGAAACAGCAGCTCGGTTTTTATCCAACCCCCCCTTAGACGTCACCAGCAAATAATTTCATGGCTATAAAAATTTACATCCTTTGGTGCGTTTCCCCTCTCCTATATTTGCACAGCTTCCCAGAGCAGCACTTCCTGTGACTTTTTATCATAAATCCATTTCTGCCGTTATTGGCTCAGACCCATTCTCCAATGGGACTTCATGTAGTTTTAAAAACCAATAACAGAGCGCCTCTGGCATGTTTCCAGACGATTTATCACCTTAGCTAAATGTAAGCAGGGTACTGTGGAGATGTGTACAAATTTAAAGGCAGGTTATATATAAATGAAACTGGGCGAGCATGTGCGAGCATCACAACCCTCCAAGTGTTTAAGTGTGTCAAATGAGCTAATTTTAAATGATTTTAATTGTGAACTTGCATTTCAGTTGTGTTCATCTTTAAATTAGCCACTCTTTAAAGTTATTAATCACTGACTTTCCTAACAGGGCAATCTGCCAAGTATGAATTATGACACGACTATAAACACTGTTGTTACACTAGCTTAAGTAGAGATTACACTGGTTTCCACATGACTATAAAACCAAGCCAAGGCCAGTAAATTTCTCCACAACGAGGGTAAAGTTATTTAACAGTCTTGGAAAGATTTGGATAAAATAAAAGCATTATAAGCTCAAATAATCCAATTTTGTTAAGTGTGAGAGGGCTTATTGTGTATGAAAGAGGATCATGTTTTCCAAATAATGTACCCCAACACTGGACATCTGTGTTTTGCTTCAGGTATAATGTCACACATCAAAAATAATGAATATACAGTTAACTCACAGAGCTACAGTGAACATCACTGCAGAGGCAACTAAGATGCTCAAAGTGATGACAGAAGAGAAAATGAGAGTGGCTAAGGAAGACACCAAACAAAAGTAAATCTCAGTCAGGGTTGTAAAAATGACGAGCTCTACAGTCTATAGACGTTCTTCTGTTCTACTTTAAGCCATTGGACACTTTAGGTATTGAAAACAAGCATACCACATTTCAAGTTTTTCAATCTCAGTTCAAGTACAAGTTACAGCAATCCCTATGGCTGAAATTTCAAGAGTCCCCCCCCCCAAGTTTGGGTCATTACATCAGAAGATACAAGCCAGACAGTAACTTTGCTCCTCACCCACAGAATTGATTGGCATGCAATTCTGAACTGACTTTCCTGACTGAATCTGCTTGAACAACTATATCAGGATACTCTCTAGATGAAGAACACCAAGTTTCATGAAAATCTGATGAACAGCTTCAAACCATTTCATTTCACTTCCACAAAAATGGTGCAAATATTTTCCAGAAATGGCATGAAAGCACTGATTTAATTCTTCTGCTTCCAAAGAACCAGAGAGAAATAATGTTTATTCAATCCTATCCTACACTGCATGGTATCATAGCACTACCTAGGGGAAGCTGAGATTATTTTATTAATTGCATGTCATGTCACATACTAGAATCTATGTCACGTTTAGTAAAAGTATGATGCGCAGTTTTGGCTGCCCATGGACCTTTGGAGAATAGTAATCCCTACAAATGGACAATAACTCAGAGGCTGTAATGTAATGCAAAGGTTTGAAATAAATTTGAAACGGTCATTTACAAGCTCTTGACGTCAACTGGAAGCAGTGAATTACAAAGGAGCTCATCAGCATTCAGAAGTTGGCTTTTTTTTTTTTTTCCCCTCTTTTGGCAAAATGCACCAAGCACCAAGGTGTGAAACTGGCGAGGTGAAATGCTTCCTCACAGCGTAGGCAGAGAAACGAACAAACATGACATGAACACCAAAGAAGGAAAATTACGATAAAGAATGTGTCCTGCTCCATCATGCTTAATTAAAGTTTCACAAGCTGGAACTGAATTTGTTTTGACTACCTCTGCCAAAAAAAGTCTAATTTCATGAGGATGGCAGGTTACTAAATTCTGTCTAATGAAACAAGAGCGAGTCCATGTGCTGTTGGTTTATTAACGCCGTTTTGCTTTTAATAAGGTGGTGAGAAGCTAAATTAAATCAAATGAAGGAAAAGAAAGAAAGAAAGAAAAAAAACATTGCATGATAATACTGAGCAGGATCAAAGGCTCGTGTCTAATTCCACCATGAAATCTGCATTTGTCTGCCAAGACAGACGCAGCCTTGTTTTGGTATTTCAAATGAACAAAAGCTGAAACGCTGTATGCATGACTGACAGCATGTTGGGGATTTGCCCTTTATGAGAGCTTTTCCTCATTGGCTAAATGATCCTCCAAGAGGTTCAATGGAGAATGTTGAGCAAGGAAGCTGAACCAACAACGACACCAATTTGTAATTATAATTTTTCAAAATGCCATTTTATTTTTTTGGGAGGAAAGTTGAGTGCTGTAGCTTCAAAGAAGAGAGAGGGGAAAAAAAAAAAAAGAATGTGCGATTATATCTGGTCTGGTGATTATATTCGATCTTTACTGCTCTGTTATCCGTCACATTGATCCAAAATATGGAATGTGAAATGCCACCAAGACTAACGACTCCATTTCCAGTTAACTGAACGTTTTCTGTTCATGATGGATGTGTTTAGAGTGTGGCAAATGACCTTGACAACAGACGGTGATTATATTTCCAGTGTTTCTTTAACCTTTTTCTCTGCAGTCTTCTTTAAGGCCAAATACTCAACAATTAAAATTACAGAGTGAGCTTCAGATACGTCTTCATGCAAAATACAAGGAGATGGGCTCCGAGAACAGATACATTTACTTCTCATGTTCTGCCATCTTTGAGGCTGGCTTGATTGACAGTCCTCTGCCACACAGAGGACATCAGGGGCAGTCCCTCTTTTTAAGGAGGAATGAAATGTGTCATTATACTTTGCAAGGGCATCAGAGAAGAGAGTCTGGTCAATAGTAGAGCCTCAGATTCAGGTGGAACAATGACATTTCTGTCCCTGCCCTGGAACACTGGACCAGTTCTATATTCTCACAAGGGTCATAGAGCATCAGAGTTTTCCCACCTTGGACACAACAATGTCTATCAGGAATTCTTTCAGGAGTATAGGGAACTGGCATTACTATTAGTGGGTTGGATTGGTTCCAACTTTCCTCCAAGGGAATGTAAAACGGTGGGAATGAGAATGAAATGCTCCAAATCTGAGATTGTGGTTCTCTGTCAAAAAAAAGAGTGGAATGCCTTCTCTGGCTTGGAAATGAGGTTCTGCCTCCAGTGGAGGAGTTTAAGCATCTTGAGGTCTAGATTAATCGTGAGGGAATAATAGAGAAGGAGAATCAGAAGAGGTGGACAGGTTTGTTGTGTTTAATCATGTGGATCGTTGTGGTGAGAGGGGGAGCGTGAAAGGTAAGTCTCTTCATTTACAGTTCAATCCATGTCTCCACCATCACCTATAGAATCATGAATTTTAGGTAGTGACCCAAATAAATAAATGAATAAATAAATTTGCAAATACAAACAACTGAGCTCTCCCTTAGACTGTGAGGTTCAGTCAGACATGTAGTTGCTGCTCCTCCAACGGCCAATTCTGCCTGCCTGCAAAATCCAGGTTTTAGTGGCCATCAGTGCTGATGTGTTCCTTGTCAAAATGAAGAGAACTTATCCTCAAACTTCTGAGGCTCAAATGGAACAAAGCAAACACAAAACTGGCAAAATGGACTAATTTGTCTCTAACTTGTGTCTAACCAATAAAACTAAACACCAAACATGCAAATGTCTAGCTTTTTGTGATATGCCACTCTTTTTCTCCTCCCCTCTTAAACACCTCATTTACTCATTAATTGCATATTGTAAATTAGCCTCTATCAGAGCTTCATTGACTTTTAATGTTTATATTCCCTGCACTTCACAAAACATTATTTCTGATCACTGCAGCCATCTTTAAATGTTACATTTACTTTTTATGTCGGTGTTACGAACCATGAACGCGCCGTTTAATCAGTCATTTAGAAGTTCGGGGATTACCTGCTTGGTTTGAGATATTTTTACAAGAAAATCCATGATGTTTTTAATGAATTTTGATTAATTGCTTTGGCCCCGTATCCTCCGCTACCCCCACATAGTGTACACTGATGCTGTAAATGAGCTGAGGAAGGGTGTGACTTGTACAAACACTTAGACGGTTGTCACCGACAGGGACATGAAGCTTGGGTCTACAGTAGTGTGCAACTAATGCGCCAATAACACATTAATTAGTTTCCTCTCTGCCACAAGTTCAAACGCAGCCATTCAAACGCTTATGCTCAGGGGCTCGCTGAATGAAAGCCATCTAACAGTGACTCAATTATTTAACTGTGTGTTTATGTTGTGTTGGCATTCACACACGGTTGTCATATAACCATAATAAATAGTTGGTTTTTTTTTTAAACATAAATAAGTCTTCAGTCTTTTTCGGTATCCATCCTGTTGTTGCTAAGCAACTAATGGGGAAGACGGGATAATTATGAGAAATCAAATTTCATTTAATACTAAACCTCAGGAAAACCTAAGGCATTAATTTTAATTAATGTGCTCAAAGATAAATACATTTCCATCATGAAAAAAAGAAAATGCTGAAGAAAATGGAAAAAAGCCATAGGTTACTATGGTCCTTTTTTTTGTTGTCGAGTTTGTGATAAAGAATCAGAAATGAGCTTCATTATTCTGGAGCACAAAAGCTGAGAGAAAGCAAATATCCAACCACCCACTGGCCTGTGCATTTAAAATCAACACCACACAAAAAAAAGCTTTTCAGTTCTGTAAGACGCCCAAAAATGCAAAGAAATAAGAGCAGAAAACCTTTATGATGGTCATTACCATCAATGTACTCCAAGTGGTGACTGAATTGAGACAACTGATTAAGATTATTTCTTCAAATGGTCAATCCTGAGAACAGAATAGTATTAATGTCCTCAAATGCAAGATTTTGCATATAAAGTCATGTTAACACCCTGCAGCAGTAGATCTTTTGTCAATTACTGGGTTTGTTTGCGACTATGTGGAGATAACATTTGACTAAAGACTCAGATTTCATGAGTCGACAAAAGAGCCACTGTGGTAATGGACGGGGACAGTCCAGGACGTCTTGTGATTTTTGTCCCACTAGAGGTCCAACTCATCCAAAAACATTGTGTTAACCTCTGGAGGCTAAACAATTCACGAGGCCTTAGAAAAGATTTGAACTGAGTTGTGGGTCACTTAGAAGTCTAAAAGCACATTTGGCAAACTAATTCACTGGTTTAATATGATGCAGATCCAAGTACAGGGAGAATCCATCAAGTTTTTTTTTTTGTTTTAATCTGCTTAAGGGGGAAAAAAAAGCAAATACACAGGCACAACTGCATGTGAATGTTGGTTTGATTAAGAATAGAATGTTAAATCTGTATGTGCAGGATGAAAAAGGAGGATGCTGCCATGCCACCATCATCATTAGCAGTACTTCTCGTCTTCACATTTGACTCATCCTTGTATAAATCTAGAAAGAAGAAAACATGATGAGATCCATGTTTTCAATCCTGCCTGCTGTTGTCCTTGTAAAAAGGACTGCTGGTGTCAAATAATAATATGTTCTGACTTCTAAAAATTAACCACTCCTTGTACATGGCTGAATTCTCATCCAAGTCACCTCTGAATTGTTTAGATGAGGGGTCTCAAACTGCAGTCCTCGAGGGGTCTCAAACTGCAGTCCTCGAGGGGTCTCAAACTGCAATCCTCGAGGGGTCTCAAACTCCAGTCCTTGGGCGGCACTGTCCTGCATATCTTAGATGTTTCCCTGCTTCAGCACACCTGATTCAAATGAATCATCGTATCCTGGATTTGACTTGGGGCCTCCTCCCAGTAAGACATGGAAAAAAACAACAAAACAAAACAAAAACGCTTCCCAACATAAGACCAATGACTCCCCCAATGTTTGCCATTGATAACTGATAATTCAGAGTAATCTACTGTGTGCGTGCCTCCAGCTATCAGAGTCTTCAGTCTGTAGTGTCAAAGTAAGACAGAAGCAAGTGCATTGGTTCAGCCATCACTCAAAAGTGGATGTAGTTTTGAGGAGTCATTGGAATACAAGGCGGTAGAAAGCCGTAAAGCATTTTTGCAGCTGCTCCCACCCACATTTCCCTCACCCTTGTTATCAGATCAAGAGAAGGATGAGAACGGACCCGGAGCAAAGGCTTTGGAGATGTTAAAGCTCATGTGGAGGACCCATTCCTTTTCATCAATGGAAATAATAATTTCATCTTCAATATTTTTTTACTCAGATGAAATATCACAGTATAAATACTTAAATATTACATTTAGATGGTTACATAGTACATTAATTGGTTCATATTTTCACTCAGGTCTGGAAGCTTTTATTAAATATTTCTCTTTCAATAGAGATCTGCAACTCTTTCATCTTATACAAAAGAAACTGTCAAAGAGATGCAAGTCAGATTGATGAGATTATTTGAATTTTACAACATGGCGACATTAAAGCAGCAATGGCAAACATGAATACAAACTAATTATTGAAACCTGAGCAAGAGAGTAGAAAAACATGTATACAAAATGATTCTGATTTTATGATAGAAAACAAGAGAGAAGGAGTGGAGAGATGTCATGTGAGACAAACTCTCAGGAGACGTGGCCAAGGACCATTTTAGATGAACATCTCTCCATTCATCTCTTCACGGTTGACACAAGAATCAAGCAGGTCAGTTCTGTCCTCAGCCATGTATTCAGAGGAGCTGAAGCAGCTGGCTTTAAAAGGGACTGTCCATTTAGATCAAAACAAAAGTGTTAACATTGCAAACAGTCCGAAGAAATGGCTGCAAGATTTTATTTTGTCATGTTTTAGTGCTTCTGACAAGTCTGTAATCAGGCTGTGACCAATGCTGCAATGGATTTTTACCTCATTGCAGTTTAAAGGTAAAATGTTTTTTAACTGATTATGCTTAGGTTATTTAAAAGACCTCCCTTTTATATGCCTGTTACGTGTATTCCTTTTTCACATAAAGGTCTTCTGAGTTTTACCAGATGCGAGCACTTTATAATAATCATATATTCTTTCTTTACATTTAATGCAGATTAAAAAAAAAAAAAAAAAAGAAAAAAAAAATTGTCAATTGAAACCACGTCAAAATGCTTTGACAAACATGGGAACACCTGTTGCATTGTGGGGCATGATGGCCATATTCATAGTTATGGAAATGGATGGAAACAAAAAGAAAGACGAACCATAAAAAGCTGACACGGGCAAAAAAAGAAAAAACTGTTGCACTACTGATGTTTTACTGTGATTGCATGATAATATCAAAGAAAGATAGGTCACTTAGGATTCACAGCAGGCAATCCTCACTGTGCCCATGAACATTTGACCCCTAAAGTCCAGTTTTAACATCGCGGCATAATCCAGAATCTCAAGAATGTGAGTGCAGCATCAATTTCACTATGATCTGCTAAGAAATCATGGTTCTTGGAAGACGTTCCATTTCGACTCATATCGGACACACAAGACATTCCAGCACAAAAAACAGAAAGAAAGAAAGAAAGAAAGAAAATTGTTGCAATTGTATTTGCATCAAGCAGAGGAGAAAAATGACACTCAATTCTAAGAAAAATATTATGAAATCATGGAGAAAAATGCATAATTACACCACTCGTGCTTTGTCCCATCAGTATCCTCATAAGTCCAGCTCCAACTTTTTCTGTCTCCAGATTAGTTTTGCTGGTTGGAGACATGTCATGGACCACCATCTTCAACTTCCACCATAGATTCCAACTGGTCCATTTGTCGGCCATGTCAACATCTCTTTCTCGAAGGAAAGTTTGCACACTTTTTGCCCATTTTAAGATCGTGAAACATTTTCCTCAAACATTTTTTTTCAGTTCACAGAAAGAGGAAAGTTTCTAAAAGTTAAATGATAAATGGGCAACTATTGAAGAACCTGACATAGAAGTTCATATTATCAACAAATTTTGGAAATAATCTTCACACATTTCATTAGAACAACTAAAGTTCCAGCATCTCTACACTGGATGAAAGTAATAATCAGTAATAGATCGCATTCATCTATTACTCTTCTTTAGCCCACTATAATCATTTTTGTTGGTTTTTTGTTATTATCATGCATTTTTCTTGAGGGGTGTGGGGGGTTAAACAAATACAGCAAAGCAACATCTTTTGTAACATTCCATGATGATTTAGCTTCTTAAAAAAATAATAATAAATAAATAAATAAATATATATTTTTACTTTTTTTTTTTTTTCTTTTTTAGCTCTAGTGGCCTTAATTTGCAGTTAAGAGACAGGAAGGTGGGGCAGAGAGGGAACAGGGAGACACATGCAGCAAAAGGTTGCAAGGCGGGAGTCGACTCGCAACCGCTGCAGGAGGACTGACGCTGTACATGGGCCGCTACCAGATTTAGCCTTCTAAAAGTTTAATCATTCTCTCCTTTGTTCCAACTGACATCCCTCTAGTTTGTTCCAAAGATTCATGGCAGTCAGCTTGGTCCCAGCACTTTTTTTTTTTTTAGGTGGATCAATGAATTAGCAGATTTAATCTGATGCAAGCATTTGTTTCAGATCTGAAAATTGCAAGTCTAACCCGTCATATTTTCCTCTGAATTTTCAGGAATATCACAGTTTTTCTTTCAAGGCTTGAGGACAAAAAAAAAAAAAAAAAAAAAAAGGACAAAAAAAAACAAAACAACTGCCGGTGAATGTTGATTTAGTTAAGATAGAAAGTCAAACCTGTCTTTGCAGGCTCCCAATGTCAATTTATGGATTTTTTTTTTTTTTTTTAAAGTTGCACTGGCAAAATCAGGAGCCAGTCATGTGATCACTCAGGAAAAATATTTCAACTGTAGTTGTAAAGTCAGTTCATTACAGTCTACTTGCTGCAGCTTGAAATAAGCTGATGAAAACAAAGACTGATCTTAATAGGAGCTTGTTGGCAAAGAAAACAGTATTATGGATAAGAGATGGCTGTAATTTTTACAGCAAAGTAAATCTTTTTTTTTTAACGACTCATCGATTTAATATACAAATATTGAGATCAAAAAAGCTCTATGAAGTAGGAGAGACTATAAGCTGTGGTCAGTGTGGGCTCCTGGAAAACCTTGCTGTACGTTATACTTATTGACCACCAACCAGTTAGAGATGGAACAGTATTCCATATTCGATCCTGTTTCCTCTGTCTTAACTCAAGCAGTGGACGACAGTTCTGAGAGAGCGTGGGGCTAATGCGACTGGATATATTTGCAATCATTAAAGACAACATATACCACCTTTCATCACCATTTAGCTAAAATTATTTTTGACAACCTGCTTCTGTCAGGACAAGTAAAGCTTACAGTGCGACTTGTGTGCCAGACAGCTTCATATTTGCAGTGCATCTTCTTTCTGAATAGATCTCTGTGCACACCTTCCATAATTAGATGCCAGTCATGATGATGAAAATCTTGGTGGTGTTTGAATTTGATTAAGCTTGTGCGTGAATTAGATTTCAATCTCCAAATAGCCTTGTGTAGGCGAACATATTCAGGCCTACTTATGAAGCCCTCAGCCACTCCATTAACTTGTTTTCTAATTAATTTAGGGGTGTGTTCACTCTGTAAATATCAGAAACATGAGAGCAAGTTTGAAGAGTGCGTCTGCTCTGCGGCAGATAATGTATTCTCATTGAATCTGGTTCCATATACTAGAAAAATATAGCACAAAAGGAATCCATCGTGCCCTTTCTTCTGCTGCCGAGGACACAAGAGAATAACACATACATCTTTATTAGACCTAAGGCGGAAAAAATGGTTTATTATATATTCGGCTTTGTGAAGTTTCTGTTTTCTGATGTAGTGTAGGAATACAGTGCAACAGCTGACTGTAATACTTCCTCCTGCCCAGCTCTGGTGATGATCCACAATGATTTGCTTGTTATAGTTGTGAAAGCAAAGAACTGCTTTGCATAAGATTCAGCCCGTCTCATCCATCAGCATAAAAATACAGCAGCCAAGCTCACGGGAGGTCACTTATTACCGCCTCCAAAATAAACTGAAGTTAAACTGAGAACGCGCTACAAAATGGATAGATAGATCGAATACTTTATATATTCAAATATGGTTGGCGGAATTACAGATGGGCTGTACAAATGTGTGTGTCATTTGAGCATCATTTCTGGAGGGGAAAAGCACATGAAAAACTAAACTGCTTAAATTTCCAAATCTGTTTTATGGTTGCGGGTGGAGATAACTTCACAGACAGACATGAAATTACAGTGGTGCTTTTGACTGCAAATAAAAATAAATAAATAAAAAGGATCTTGACAAAATATCAGTAGTAAAAGAATCAGTCTTCTACCAACCGTCCTCATGAGTGGGAAAGAAAAAAAAATTGTCACAGCACTCTCATTTCATACAGACAGTCAACAATAAAAAGGCGTTCATCACAAAGGAGGGACAAAGTTACACAGTATACTCCAAATGCAATGCAGATAATGCTGCTTCAGTGTCAATAAAGGTACTGACATACCAGGAAGAGGTATTTTGACCACATCAGTTGTCTCAGTGCAGAAAACATGCTGGAAAACTAGAAGCAGAAGTAGTAAAGAGCTGAGAGTCTGTCTTTGTTCAATACCAAATGCAAGAGGTATTAATCGAGAAACAAAACGTTGGTAATCTACAGCAATCTCAAACAGACACATATAAGAGGACTACAATCTAATTTTGGTGAAGTATTACTACCTGGGCACAGTGATCACATGCAGCAAAATCTTGTTACAACTTCCGTCAACTGTGTGAGCAGCCACTTCAAACTCTGATCACATGTTACCTAGCAACAGCGCTGCTGCAGGCAATCACTACGCCCAGGTAGTGATGCTGTAATGTGATGTTTGTTTCTAAGACTGCTGGTTTGTCATTTTACCTGTTGTTTCTAAACAAGGTGAATACACAAGTCACCCCATGAAAAATAACACTTTGGAGATGTTTGGTAGTTTGTTTCATCACTTAGGTTAAAAGGTGTAGTAATCCACCTCCTGTAACTATGCTAAGTGAGGTTAGCAGGAGCTTGTCAGATGAGGTTATTGGATCCACAGAGAAGAGAAAGGCAAAAATGCTTTAATCAAACTGGTAAATCAGCCAATTTCAAGAATGTTGGCATTTACCTTTACGTACCAAAGAGCAGCAACACCACTAACCAATCATCCATCTTTGCATTGATCACGTTGCAGATTTTGCTGCTGTAGAAAGAGTAACTTGCAGATAGTTTGTAATCCCCCAAATAATTTGTCGTTGTAGTGTTAATGCAAACTGGTTCACAGTACTCTCTCCCCTTGTTATAACACAGATCCAAAGAAAAGAGAATAATTAAATAGGAAGCTATTTATTTTATAATACACCATCATGTAGCACATTCCTCTAACTAAGGCAACGTAAAGATCCACAATAAAATTCACTTAAACTACAATGAAACTTGATATTTGACTTAAAATATCAAGTAAAATATCAAAAATGTTGCAAATGCGCTCCTCTAAAGCTCATCCCTCATCCTGAGTTACTGTTCGCCTGGACATCAGAATTCATGTTTGAATTCTTCAGTATGGAAAAAAAAAAAAAACTGACTTTAAGAACTGCAGAACTGAATTCTCCATGCTTATTTTTAGTGTATTAGTGTATTTAGTGTGTTTTGCTACTTTTTTTCTTGTCAGATCTCGTGTAGGACAATAAATGTGTAGTCAAAATTTGATATTGTGATAGTCCTAATGTCAGATAACTCCAACTGTATATTTTCTAATTGCTCTTCTGTTAACTGTATGAACAGTATGAAGGCCACAGAATCTCATGGGGCCTTTTCTAAAGGATCAATGTTCATCATACTTTGAAATTCCAGTCTGGGATAAATCAATATTAACACGCAATACCACCCATGGCTCCTGTGTTCTGATCCCCAGACACCCTGCAACTCCCTACAGGGCCCAGCAAGCTTCATATTTGCTATAAGACCTACCTGCAAACCCCAGTCACAGGCCAGCCGTTGCCTTTGGCATTCATCCCTGAGCGCAGCCTGCCCTTTGTTTCGTTATCTTGGTCAGTGTGGTCCTCTGTAAAAGACACAAGCAGGGCTCGGGAATGTGGGCTAAAGTGTCCAATACAGACAGACAATAGGGGCTGAACTAGAACGTGAATATGATGGATGAATGTGCACTAGAAGAAATGGGTCAGAAATCACAGGAGAATGCGCTAATACTGCCTTTACCAAATTCAACAGAGAGCTGTTCTTGTTTTCAATTATGAAGCATTTAAATCTTTTTTTTTTTTTAAAGCTGGAAAAGTACTAAAAGGTAGCTTTCAAGGCAGATGATGGTCTTCCATTACAAAAGAGGATAACAAGTTCAGGAAGCTTTATGAAGACATAACATCTTGCTAGTTAAGCTGTTCCGATTTCGTGACAATTTAATACCATTGACCTTGTGGTAGCTTTTTTCCACACACACTAGGCAATTCAGAGAACAGAGCTGTACATCAGGGAAGTTATGTTATTTACAGTGCATCACAGCAATTACATCCTATAGCACAAGTACCACATCAAGAGCTTGTGTTGCAAACCGGAAGAGTCTCAGCACTTATCGCGCACTTCTAGTGACTCAAAATTGTCAAGGGCTCAAAATGATTTAAACAATTAAAGAAGTCGAGAAGCACTGACAAGCTCATAATCAAAAAGCCTGAAGACCACAGACAGCCAAAAATCATCGTATCCTTTCCCTGATGAGGAGTTACTCTGGAGAAGGTAGGTCATGATCAATATCTACAATCAAGAGAGGTCTCCTGATGAATATAAATGCAGAAGATTTTGCAGCATGGTGCAAACCACTGGTAATAGTCTGGAATGTCAGTCAGGTTAGACTTTAATATAAAAAAGTGCCTTGTATGTTCTTGAATAAGTTTCTTTGGACAAACTAAACAAGGATAAACTTCTATCAGTGATGGGAAAAAAAAGCGCACCACATCATCAAACATGGCAGAGGCGGTATTATGATATGGGTATGAATGACTGTTAATGGAATGGGCTCACTCATTATTGAGGACAGAAGTAGCAAGATGAATTCTCAAGACTATGAGAAAAGTAATATTCCTCGATGACCAATTCGGTCACCATATATCAACCCTGTAAAGCATGTTTTTACACTTACTGGAGATAAAATTGAAGGCAGATTGGCCCACAATCAATCAGCAACTGAAGGTGGCTGCTGTGAAGGCACAGCAAAGCACATCCAAGGAGGGAATTCAAAATTAGGTCATGTCTCCAAACTTCAGCCATTGACCGCAAAGGAACTTTAGTCTTGTGATAAAAATGATGGGTTATATTTAATGAAATGGCACAACTAATTAAGGTTCACTAAAATCAACAATTTTATCTCAAATTGCATTCTTGTGGTATATAAAGGAAAAATGGGGACCACTGTAGGAACCACACATCCATAACATCTGCAAGAGACCATTTTTGTCAAATATGACTTAAATAAATGGAAACAAACATTGTTCAGCTCATCTACTAAGTAAGAGGCAACAGCAAGTCATTAGCTTAGCCAGTCTTCAGGCGGGAACATGTGGAAACCAAACTTAACCTGAATACTACTGTATGTCTCATTCACATAACATGACGAGTCACAACATTACTGAGACCACTTCTGAGCTGGTTCATTTTTAGTCTTTTAACCTTTGAAAGGCAGCTACAAAGCACACCTCTTAAATATCAGAAGAAGAAATTATTAATGAGGAGCAAACCAACAACTGACTGGCAACTACGACTGGTGACTAGCACTGAAGTCAGTTTGCTGTTGCAGCCATTAAGTGGCATAACCTCTCAGACTGTTTTTTACCCATTACGACTTGATGGAAAACTGTGTGCAGTTTTACCTTTCAAGGATGGATAAAGCATGTCACAAGCATGTACAGATTCACTTTTCTTTATGGCAAACTAGATTCAAACCTCTCAAATACTTAAGATTTTCTTTGGAAGCTAAGAAGCAGCTCAGATGGACAGTTTTAGGTTTTATAGAACATCCTTCAGGTTTAAGAAGCCCATTTAAAAAAAAAAAAAAAGTCAGAGTGTTCCAATTAAACGTCACTTAGTTTAGCGTACTTAAAATAAATAAATAAAAAAAAACGTGAAAAATGTGTTTTTCACAATAAATTGCTCTTTACATCTTCATAAAAAAAAAAAAAAAAAGATTTCAAACATCAATGGGTAGATTTGATGCTTCATTTATCACCAAAAGTGTTGAAATTTTCAAAATGATGTGAATTATGGATGAGAGCTATTCAAAAAGGCAACAACCAAAATTGAATAGAAATTACTTTCAGCAACATCTCAGCATGACTATATATGCTTTTACATGCAAATTTGCTTATTGAAGCTAAATGAGAAGCTCTTCAACTAAAGGATTTGCATGGACTATTTCTCTTTAAGTTGCCCTTAACATTTTTTAACCACATATAATAATCCTTATACTTCTAGCACACTTTGTATGCAACATTTTTACGTTTTTTATATGCATCTTTAATAATTCAACTGGTGTATTAATTACCTAGTGGTTGCATTTAGTGAAAGAGTGACATACTTTCACGGTACGTGGCATGCAAAGGCACATAAAAACAGTGCATAGCAACAACAAAGGATATGACTTATTGATATTCTGCTCCATGCGATCATGCTATAAGTGCCCACATAACCACCTCAGGGAAACACGAAAAACATCAGCTGTTTAATTTCAAAAGACTTCAGCACATCTTCATATTCAGATATAGTGAAGAAATTAAGGAGGAGTACAAGTGTGGGGATGGGGGGGGGGGGGTTCAGCTACAACAGCGAGGTCCCAGAGGAGCTGAGGGGGCGTGTTTCAATTAGAGAGAGTTGACAGAGAGACTGTGTGATGCTG
>JBAMYA010096230.1:0-21051 GCA_037176975.1 Arrhamphus sclerolepis | reverse complement strand
CACATATATATATATATGTATGTATATGGCAAAGAAAGACAATGATTGTCCACTTTCTGTTTGTAGTCCTCATGTATAAATACTCAAGGTCAAGTTTACTGAATTCAGTTGGCAGTGAGCCAACTTCAGTATACATAAAAACATTGACATGAAGCAGGGCATTCAACAGGACACATAAGGAGACAACAGTGCTCAGGCTAAAAGAAAGGAAGACCCTGGTAAAAAGTAGATAAAACGAGATTAATTCTGTCTTGTAAAAAAACAACATAGCTGTCATGTCTGGGTTTGTCATTTTAATGTAGTCTCACAATGGCCCTCTGTTATGGGTTGTAAAAAGTGGTGGGTGGGATACCTCCATTAGAATCCCACCCATGTCCCACCCGTGTCCCACCCATGTCCCACCCATGCCATCCATCTTGGGTCTTCTCAATAGACAGAGTTGGATTGTGGATAGTAACACCTACAGTTTATAATCTTCTTCTTTCTAACAACATGGAACATAGCTGAGGTCATGCTCCAGAGGACTTAGATATCTAATCACTCAAACCAACTTCAAAATGTTAAAAAGCTCTTCTCCAGATGTTACACTGGAGATTTTAGAGTTTGACCTTCTCACTAATTTGGTGCCATGCAGACTACAACTACAGAGGTAATCCATCACAAACACTAACAGAGGGTGCAGAACTTCTGCATTTAGAGAAATGGAAGTCTTCTCCAGAATAATATTCCTCTAAAGAACATACATGGATTTGTATGTCTCTACACTTGAAGGAATTAGACCTGGTTGCTGGACGGCACCACAGAACAAACACAGTCAAGTCTGAAACTGTTATATTCATTGTGTATTTTAAATCATTCTAAATCATCGCATTGATCTTTGCTCTACTACTCAAAGATGAAAAAATGTGCAGATAAACCAGTGGCATGTTTTTGCATGATGTTCCAGTGACCATGGGCTTAACTTTGGACACACCTATAAAGTTTTTGACAGGTACTCTGTATGAGAAAAAGATGTTTTCTCTGAATCAGGAGCAGTAAAGCTCAGACTCTCAGGGGTACTTGATTGTTGTGAAGCTGCTGATTGTGAAACCCAAGTAGAATTTTTTTTCCTGTGACAGGCGGTTGAATTTATACTCTGTCTTTCTCTTTCTGTTTCCAGACCTCTTCAAATAAAGAGGCAAATAAAGAGGATCTCCCTGCTTTGTTGGAAAATCTACAGCACTTTTTAGAAGACAAAGTTAACTTCGTCCCATGACCCATCGCTGAGGACCAGCTGGTAAATAGCAAGGGAAAAGAAAACGCTGATCTCTAACAGTTTTTGTCTTTTTAGCTTTTAATTAATTAAATTTAAAGTTTGTGAAACGCAGATTAATTCAATAATAACTCTAGAGTCTAGAGTTATGTGTTCGAAGTATTTTATGATATTCAAATAGCAAACAGTCTATGCATAGAAACATGGAGAATATGAGTTGTATCAGTGATTGTACAACATGAATGGAGCTGTTTCAGGGAAATAGAGCTACCAATCCAGATATCAAAAAAAAAGAAGAAGAAAAGAAAAGAGAAAGTAAATAACAGAGTGTCATTTTGTCTGTGCTGCAGTTGGGGTATGCATTTTCTTAGGTTTGTATTTGTATTTTAGTATCAGCTAGTGGCTCAGCTTTTGCCTTAATTACATTCCTCCTAGCAGCCTATACTAGTTGTTCTTTTTATCAGATATCTTTACGCCACTGGCACGATCCTTTTTTGATCTCTCCTAAGGCCATGTTCAGGAAGGTAGCTCACTCTTGATTGTAGAAATTGAAATAATAAGAACAATCCAAATAAACCTTATATTGTGGGAAACAAGTTTTAATATACCATTTACAAAATTTTAAAACAATGCCATGACAGTTGAAAATGCAAATGCTCAGAAGACACAGTCTTGCCAGGGAATTGACATCCATAAGGCTTTTTAAGAGATTACATTATACTTATAAAGCTTTTGACATCGGAAAGGAAGCCTATTTATCTGATCCTAATTTTTCATGGAGCTTTTTTCCTGAAGACATATCGCAATAATTACTGAATGACTAAATTATTTTTTTTTAAAAACTTGTGCCCTGTGAAGCTAAAGTAACGATTATTCTTTAAGAGAACCTCATTTGACTGCAGTCAGTTTGTGTGAGTTTGTGTTGTTGACTGAGTCACATGGACACAGACAGACAGATGAAGGATTGGATTAGGCTGATCTTCATGTTCTGCCAGGATGACTCAGCCGGTCTGTTGTCTTTCAGCCCACAGCAGCTCAAGAGAAGGACTCATGTTACCTTAACAAGTTCAGACTCAACCAGAATAGATGGAACCCCTTTTAACTGTATCTTAATGGGTTGTGTTCTCAGGGCTTTCTTTTTGTTTTCCATAACTTCTGATCCATCTCCTATTTGTTCTGATCTAGCAGGCTTCATGATTTGCTCACTTTGTTGCTATGTTAAATTAATTGTATCCACACACTTCTGAGAGGAGCATTTGTTTGAAATTTCTTAGTAAGTCTCTGAATAATTATTGAGAAACAACGTATAAAAATTCATCAGCTACAACAGTGAACCAGAGAAAAAGTCTGGGGTCTCCACATCATTAGACCATACCAGTAAATCCATCCCCAGAGCCTTAACATGAGCATTGGTAATACATCATAGCAGCTCAAAATCTTTACTGTTAAATCTAAAGTAACTAAGGTAAATGAACTACTTCCTTCCTTGTGGTTTACTGTTTGTTAATGTGTTTCTAGTCAGTCCTACTCCTACTAGCTAGAGTATAATGCAGTTTTAAGACATTCATGCATTGGCCTCATTTGTCAGACTGTTTTCTGTACAGTCAACAGGTTCAATACTCAGTAACATGCTGAGTGGTATCTGATAAATCTCTTGAGTCTCTTGATAAATCTGTGATTACACCTGACGGTGTCTCTTGTAACTCCTCCATCACAAGGTTTGCTGTGTGAGGAGGACACAGGAGGACTGTGGAGGTTTGCTGAGTTGACCTTTCTAACTCCTCCTGCAGACAGACAGAGCAGGAGTTTAGCAACATAAAAACAGTGAGTGAGTGCAGTGAGGTTTGGCTCATGAAAGTATGTATGGTACAAGACATTGATGAAAGGCTGATGCCTTTACCTTGGTCTGGTACTGTTTTCAATATTTTTTATAGTTAATAGACAAAATGGTTGAGAAGAAAAATCCTGAACAAAATGCTAAAAGTATTACATTGTTTTAGTTTTAGGCATATTCTTCAAACTAGAATAGTGTATTGACAGGATTATTGGATCACATCAATTACTGCTCCTGAAGATAATTAACACCTTAACGCTTTCCTGCAGTGGATCGTGTTATAGATACTACCTCAATCAATGATGTTTTGAAGAGAGGATTATCTTATTCTTGAAATAACCTTCAGTTTTTCAAACTTAATTTCTAAAAATCTTGATAATTCAGAAAAAAGTCATGGTTTTACTAATTTTAACAGTCTTCTCTCAAGCCTCCACTCTGCTTGATACTCTTATTCCTTTTCAATTAAAAAGTTTACTCAGTGTTATCCACATCCCTCCAAAGGCAAATCCTTTTTGAAACTGGACTGTCCTCTTTGTGAAATTCGGACTTTGCTGTGTGGTGTTTGAACATGTGAGTGGGTTGGAGACAGCTCAGTGTTGGTTTGTGGGATTTTGTCACAGAGCTAAAACATGACTGTGGGAGTTTCACTGTATCTCATAACAGCAGCAGGTTCTGCTCCACTGAAGAAAACAGGATCCAGCCTGCCTTCCTGTGTGTGTGAGAGAGTGAGGAAAAGGGGGAAAGAGAAAGCAAAAGTGAATAGTTCTTTCATCCATTTGTTTTGTGGTGTTTGCACATGTGTGTACATGTATATGCTCCTGTTTATCTAGCTCTGTGAGGACCAAAGCTTAATTGTTTTCGCTACAGTTGGCAAGATTGTCTACCTTGTCTTTCTTTAGTTTTCTTTTTAATTTATTGGCTGGTTGCCTTATAGTCAAGTAAATGTTTCTGGAAATGTGCTTGGATCATCAATTCCTATCCATCCATCCATTATCTGTACCCGCTATGTCCTGTGCAGGGTCACGGGGGTCTGCCGGAGCCTATCCCAGCTCACTTCGGGCGAAAGGCAGGGGTACACCCTGGACAGGTCGCCAGTCCATCGCAGATGTGTCAATCAATGTCCCTCTATTTAAGCAGCAGCTGGATCCAGAGACCGGCAGATCAGCTACTGCTGTGGACATTGAAATAAATGACAAGAAACTGGTGTACTGTGTGGTATTTTCTATGCTGACTCTGTAAGTGCTATAGTGGCACCTGAACAGGGACATCTGAATCAGCATGTCACAACAACACCCCCTGGTGGTCCTGGGCCAGCTGCTGGCAGCATTACACTGGGAGCAATTGGAACACAACCTCTGCCTACTGGAGCAGCTGCAGGTTCAGGCTGACAGGCAGACGTTGGTGCTATGGGAGCCTGTGTCCCGGTCAGAGACCCGAGCTCCGCAATCCTCCTACCATCACGCTTCAGAGCATGACCCTGGAGGACAATCTGTCTGTCTTCCTGGACATATTCAAGGCAACATCAAGGGTGTGTTAGTGGCTGAAGGAGGAGTGGGCTCTGCATCTTCTTCCTTTCCTGACCGCCGATGCACAGGCGACTGCTCTTGCCCTTCCACCAACAGCTCAGGGAAGTTTCCCTGACCTGCAGCAAGCTATCCTAAACAAGATGCAACTGTCAGTACAACTAAGCGGCGCAATTGAGACAATTTTCCCTGGGAGACAAGGTGTTTGTATTGCCCCCTTCTTCTAACTCTAAATTATTCGCCTTTGTGATTCGCCTTTGTGATCACATGGTGAATGGGAGATGACAGTTATTGGGGTCACCCGCAACCTGAAGAAGTGTGTAGTTGGTACAGTATCTGTGGTACCACTTAATTTATGGACAGGTACCGCTGAAGGTAGAAGAGACTGCAGTGATTGCAATCTGTCCATGGCCCAGGATCAAAAAGGAGGTCATGTGGTTTTTGGGTCAATGTCCCTCTATTTAAGGAGCAGCCCGCTGGATCCAGGGACCACCAGAGCAGCTACTGCTATGTAGGACATTGTTTGAAATAAATGACAAGAAATTGACGTACTGTTTGGAGTTTCCCATGCTGACTCGGACCGTGTAGCTGTAAGTGCTACAACGTCAAGGTTAAAAGTGCCAACTTTGCAGCAGAATTAAACATATTTACAGCTTGGTACAAATGAATGGTGAATTTTTTTGTACAACATCAAATAAATTTATATCAAGCAATAAAGCTGACAAATCAGGGGCCCGGACATCATTTGACATCCTTAACTGATAGCTAGCCATTGGCATGGCCATTGGCTTTGACAGCGTTCTCCTGCCGCTTTGCAGCATAGTGCCATGCCATTTGAGGAAAAATGGGCTTCAACGGTTCTCTGTACAAATCTATGGGTCAGGTGATCAGACACTGTTGCTTCCCATAGCAAAGATGCCTCAAGACATTCTTGTAATGTTGACAATCATAGGTCAAAAACTCTAGACACATGCTGGCAATCATCACACAACAAAAACATACCTCACTTTTATCACACTGAGATCACAAGCATTTTCCTACCATGCAAAGAAAAAGATTGTGGCCATTGTATCTGAGACCTTAGGTTTATCGCTACTCTTGAAGGATTAAATAATGTTACAAAATGAAGTTTACAGTCTCAGACCCTTATATTACCCCTTTGTTCCCTATCTCCATTCACCACATATCCTCACTCACACTTCATATGCCTGCAAGTCTAACAGCACGTCAGCTATTTCTACATAATGGCATTTTCCACCTCACCACTTCACAGGATGGATTATCCCTGTAGGTGGGAAACTGGTGACAGTGAAGAGTCGCACACGCATGCACGCATGTACACGGCTCTGAACGACGGACTACGACAGCGGACGTCTTTGGTGCAACACATCAGATCTACAGCTAATTCACACACCAACTAACACAGATAACAAGTTGAAGACTCTTGTCTTAACATCACTTTGCATTTGCATTTGAACCAACGCAGGCAAGCCTACGCATGGGAGGAGAACATCAACAATTCAGCCAACACAGTTTCATCTCCTGACGCGGCTCTCAAACAAAATAATACGCTCTTATTATTCATGATACACTTTTTGACATGAGTTGACATGAATGTATAATGCATCTTCTCTTTAAGCATATGCTGAATTTCAATGAGTAAAATCAGCAGACATGCAAAAAAACCAACAAAAAAAACCAACACACACGCATACAGAGTATCAACACCACCCAAGAAATGTGATAGTTGTATCTTATCACTGAACAGTTACGACCGCAGGCACTAAAATGAGACCGGTTACTCTACTTAAAAAGAAATTTCACTTTAAAAGAGCAGAAGTAATTGCTCACTATTAAAAGTGTTGGCCTTACTCCAGAGGCTCAGGGTCAAGGGTATCTGGACAGTTAGGAATTCATAACTACTCTGTAAAATACTATATTAAAGTGCAGTTAAACTAATAGGTTTTGAATACGACCATTAAATGGACTCATTTATTTTCACTTACCACTGAAAACATTATCCTCCAGGTGATCTCTTAAGGGTCAAGAGAGGGGGAAAAAAACCTCTATCCAAGACAAGTCTGAAGTTGATATTGTATCCTTGTTGGTGTTGGAGAAACTCAACCACAGAGCATCTATACAAGTATTTCAGCGTCTGCACCTTAGAGGAGGTGAGTATGTGAGAGTGGAAGAATGACTTTCTATCCTGGGCTCTCCTGAAGCAGAGAAAAAAAAAAGTTAGGGAAGAGGGGTGGGGATGAAGCTGAAGCTGCAGCAACCTGTTTGATCGGAGACGCACAGACAGAGACACAGAAGGAGGCGGTTACTGCTGAGCTCTGACCCTGTTAGAAACGCATCGCTACAGATGAAGAGTGCGCACGCATGTGTGCACGGACATGAGGGCCCAGACAGGTAAGGTTTCACCTAACAGAGTACAGGGGGAAGTAAAAAAGTTACATTCGTTTACACAACATTTCTCAAATAATATAGATAAGCAACAAATGTTTTCATATTCAAGGTTTGTTTAGTCTCACTTAAAAGCAGAGTGAAGAACTGAAACCCTCACAACCAAAAGAGGATGGAAGAGGTAAGTCGGTCATGATTGAGAGGGTTCTGTGTGCTTCTGTGTGTGTGTGTGTGTGATTTGTGCATGTTAGGGGGCACTAGGTCGTCTTTAATGGTTGACCCCAGGAATGTGGTGACCAGTTTAATAGGGTTTAGCCAGCTGTCAGTCTTGACATGCTGTAAATCAGCGCTCACTCCTGAGGTGGGGTGGGCTGATGTCTGGTTTAGATGATAGTTTAGGGATGGTAGAGGGCACAGAATGCTATTATACCACTAAATTAGAAATTTGAAACTGGACATTACTGATTTTGTTTGTCATTCCCAAATAATATCCACTTTTTAGGCTCATAATACCCACTGGAATACAACCTGTCCGTCATCGTATGGTCTGAGAATATCCCCACTGAAAAAAACACATAAAGAAGAACTGGGTCTGTCTCAAATCCACTTGGAAATCTGGAAAAAAAATACCACAGCATGAAACAGAGGAGCAAAAAATGTTTCTAAAAAACATCTCCCAAGACAACATCCTGGTGCATTTCCAGCTTAACAACAACAGCTCAGACTAAAACTGGTACACTCTGAGGACAAAACGCCCAAACAGGAAACTGACTGGGGTTGTATAAACAATCCAGTGCAGTATGGAGTACACAGATATTTATACAGCAGAGAGTAAGCAGCAATTCCACTAATAAGTGACACAGCACAGCAGAGCTAACTCCTCAGGCCAAGACTCAGCAGTGAAACTGCATATCAATGATAACAAACTGTTTTTTAATAAAGAAGTGAAAACATTGTGGACAGATGGTAGGACAGCAACATAAAACATCTATCTACTGCTTACAATACAGTGCTGACTGTGAAAGTGTGAAAGTCCCAGCAACAACTAAAGAGGCCAGGTTTTTGTGAGGTGGGACCAAGTCATGGTTTTGCAAGTCTCAAGTCTTTGTCCTCAAATCCTGAGCCAAGACTTGAGTCCAGACAGGCAAGTCACGAGTCAAGTCTCGAGTCAAGACAGGTAAGTCCAGAACCAAATCCCAAGTAAGAAACTTCCAATCTAAAGTCCTTTCAAGTCCTTTTAACTTTGGTTCAATTGTGTAGTAAATGTAAATGATAGAAAAGCAGAAGAGTATCTGCAACTTCAAACACTGAACAAAGTTGGAAGTTGTTCTTGACCTACATGTTTTAATTAATTACTCAATAGTTTTTGTGCCAAAATTAGATCATTCTTGGTTAATTGGTGTAAAAGTCCAAGTCAAGTTGCAAGTCTTTTTAGGTTTTATCAAATCAAGTCTAACGACTAAGACTCCAGTCCACACTCCTGCAGTCCTTTACTACTTCATAGGTAATTCTATTAAAGTATGAAACAGTTAAAAAAAAAACAAAAAAAAACAAAAATTACCTGCAGAGTGTAGATATTTTTCGTGAATTTGATACTGATCACTTTGATGCGGACAGCTGTAACACACACACACACACAAAAAAAAAACTTGTTTGTTTTGTTTTTTTATTGGTAAAAAAAACAAAAATGTTAGAAAATGTTATGATTTGATTTGACTGGCAGACAAGAGGCAAAACATATTCAAACAAGAAAACGAATCAATGGCAACTCAAAACTTGAGTGAAATGAAAGACGATAGATCTGTGGTCAGTGGTGATGGAGAGAACTTCATTCATTATCTCCTGTATCATAAGATACACCAGATCATCGTTTATGGAAGGAGCTTCTGAAATCCTCACAACCACAACATTCAAAGCGACACCTAATTCATTTCTTGTCCTAGTAATTGGGATTCATAGATGACAGGAGGGTGAGTGTGATCAGCTAGTCTCAGCGTGAAAACAAAATATTTAAAGGTCTTCAACATTTGCTCCAGACATCTTGCAGAGATTATACAGCCATGGACCTAATGAGAATTACAAAAAAAAACAAAAAAACAATGCCCATGCGTGAACACTGCAGCAAATTCTCTCAAGCGTTTATGGTGCGAACATAAGAATTACTGTGATATTTCTTTCTAGTTACATGTTTGCACATGATGCACAATGATACTGATGCCTGCACAAAAACGGTGATCAGTCAGCTTCATCCACTAGTCTCAACAGTTTGTATTTATTTTTGCATCATTTGCAATCTACTCACATGCTGCTGTGTAATGTTACTTAGTGGGAGAAAAAAAATCTTCCCGCTGTGATGTGCAAATGTGCTCAGCAACTACAGCAAAAGTCTTTGCATTCTCCATAAATTGTCCAATATTTATGTGTTTACCATTATTATCAATCCAGTGAATTGTGGATAGTGCCAGTTCAAAGTTCCAGCATGAATCTGTTCATTAGGAAGGCAAAGAAAAAGAAGTATTCAAGGCACTTTTCTTCATACATCTTTGAAAATAAAGAAGAAAAAGAAAGAAGAAGAACTAAAGAAGAAGAAAAAAAAGCACATGCTCATTTTAGCCTTGCATGTGTGCAGTTTGACTGAAAGAATCAGTTTTCCTTTAACAAATCCTTCTCCTTCACATCTTTTCTTAACAATATTCACTTTGAAGTCAAGGAAAAGAGTTTAGGAAAGTGAACAGGACTTTCTTTTGTTTAATGTAACTACTGTTACCCCTTTAAAAGAAATGTCTTGTAAGGAATTCTTAGTCTTCAAGGTGTTGCAAGGAACATGGTTAACAAAAGCATTCCTTCACAGTGAAGTCATGCAAAGCAACACAGTAAATCTTATATTTAAGAGACAAGCTCAAAATACCCAAAATATTCCATTAAAATGTAATTCATTCTGTAATCACCAACACTTCTGCTACATCAAATTTTATTGGATTTATCATAACTTTGCATTTATTTTCACCTTTACAATTAACTATCAAACTCTGCTACATGTTATTTGATAATCTTCAGCACTGATAAGAGGAAAGGCATTTCTGAGGCACATGTTAAAACTCCATTTTCTATAGGCAGAAAAATAATGTGACCTGTAAACAAATGCTTCTTTCTTGCATTCCACATCATGCCACTGTTGAGTTCTCTTCCCACTGACTTCCGTTAAGTTTACGATTGATTTTTAAATTTTATTTTTGGCTTTTAAAGCTAATATGGGCTGAGCGGCAACCATCCCATTTCCAGGTCAAAGATCGTTCAGGAAGTACGTTTTGTTGTATTTCCTTGACCAACCACTAGGTGCTGTTTTCGTAATGGGCCAAATCCCCATTGACCTTCAAATTAAAAGTGACAATTCTGCAGCAGCATTAATTGTATTTACAGTCTGGTACAAAAATATTTTTTTTCATCTGTGGTTACATATAACATTCATGACAACTGTAACCATTAGATAGTATTAGTTTTATCAGTTAGTTAGTTTTATTAGTTTTTTATATTTTAATTCAAAGTTGCTGTTACATTTAATTGTTAGCATCATTTAATACTATTCTATGATGTATAATGTGTTGTGTCTTGTCTTTGTGGAGGACTTTGATTTTAAAGGTGCTATGTAAATAAAGTTGACTTGACTTGACTTGCAATTATTTGACAGCAAATGCTACCACAGACGTCTTCAAAATCCTCTGGGGGAACGCAGCGGCACAGCAGCACTTCTCATATAAAATATCCAACTTCAAGAGCAAATCGCTCTGTCTGAGATATGGCGGTGTAAAGAAAAACGTGTTATAATTTAGCTTGCCCTGAGGGCTGTCGGAGCTACTTGCTGCCCCGCTGCTGACCCAGAGCACATGTTAGGAAGTTCAGGAGGGTGCATTAATCAGGACCATTCTCACTAAACAGTCAAAGGTCAAAGGTCTGTGTGTGCGCATATCTGCACATCAGAACTCTCACGTGACGTAGTAAAATGCAGCCTAATGAGAAAAGAAGCAAATTATCTTCAAACTGATTTCACTTTAGAGCTGCAAGAGAGCAAAACCTAAATGCTTACTCAAACAGACCTGATAGCTTCCTGAACTCAGTTACAGTAGTACATCATGGGCAAATGAGCCTATCTGTGTTTTAGCACCAGGTGTGATTAGGAAATAAAAGGTGTTGCGGATCTGTTGGGGATATTCAAAAACAGAGTATTAACCAACCTTGTATCAGGTAATGATGCTTTTTTTTCTCCAAGTGAGCATAAATCCCCCAAGTAAGAAAAAGGAACTGGCACTAAAAATATGCTGATTAAATTTATGCTGTAGGCAAACAAGAAAACAATCATGCAAGCCAACAGGAAGCAAAGAGGAAGAGTGGGGTGTGTGAGCTTTGATAGCTATTAGTTATGTGTGCAAAATGGGAGCTCATATGGGGGGAGGGGGGTGCACAGGTGCAGGATTTATGCTGATATGTGTGCATGGCAGTGTGGCTGTTATTCATTAGGAATCTCCTGGGTTAGTCATTATGGACATCTACAGCATTCAGGGCAAAAAGGCAGAGGCCGTTACCTTCTCGTCTGTAAATGCTGTCAGTTCCATAACTGAAAGGGAGGTGTATGTAAATGCAATTGTCTTTTAACATTCTTTTTGAAAGAGTCTGGTGGTTCAACATACATGCCTTTTGGCATCTTTTCAAGTAGTTCCTATCTTTAATTTGATATAATATACATTTAATACATTAGAAAAATTATTGCTCCAGTGGTTCTGTCAGGTTACAGGAATCAAATATTACATTTGTTGCTGGTTATAAGGCTCTGCATTAATTGTCCAATTTCTAAGTGAGCGCTTTAATTATGTTCAGTCGAGGCTTTGATTTGAAGTTAAGAATTATTTCTGGAAATGATGTTCGATATGATTAGTGGATAAATTATGGTGGTGTTATTAGCCCGTTCAGTAGCTTTACTCACCCACACTTTTGAATTTTACTCCACATGCCACTTGCTTCTCTCGTGTGGAACGAGCCTCCGAGGGTTGTTTTCCCATGCTGCTATTTCATTTGCGTCTTCTGGGGGGAGTTAATGCAGTTGTTGATAAACTGACAGCGTGAGATGGGTGTCAGACAGATTTGATGCTTGTATCAGTTTCTGTTAAATGCTGTCAGTGTTGGCACGTTTGTTTGAGTTTCACACCAGGAATATGGGCAGGCTTTCTCTGGCTGCAGGCTAACGTACTCGTCATCTACATCCATAAAGCATAAAAGCCGGGCAATGTTCCCAATGCTGCCAGCTGCAAAAGGTCTGTTAGTAGTACAAACACGCAGTATGTAGATCTGAGATTTTCAGACACAAGATACACCACAAATCTGACAAAACAAAAGATGGATTAAAAAAATAAAATAAATGAATGGACCCACACATCCCTATGCTGGTGTGTGCAAGTTGTGCACATTTTGTTTTTTTTTCAATTTTTTTGTCACGATGAATTCATTTTATACACTGTGCGACTTTCTGTGTCAGACTGAGATATGAGGTGTCATGGCAACAGAAGAAAACAGTAGTTGTGCCACGTCTGGTCTGCTGGGGTAATCTGCAGTGCAGCAGTGAATTGAGATGCAGCGCAAGTCTGGGTTGAAAGAATTAGTCATGGGTGTGTGTCCAATTACCACTCTGAAGCTGACAAAGGATATCAAAATAATGAAGAAAGCCAGTTTCCCTTAGTGCACTTAAGAACACAGTGTTGCCGTTAAGCCAGTATTCACATTTTCTGTCCTTGAGTGTATTTATTTAGGTGTTTGAAGTGACTACCTACCAACCTTATCACCTTGTTTAGGTCTAAACATCAATCCTTCACTGAGTTGTTTAAATTTGCATTGTACTGTGATGTCACAGACCCAGATCAGAGTAGAATTATTCATCCTGAGATGCTTCGATAGCGTGAATGCAGCCCATTCCCTCAATCATTTTTAGACATTGTCAAGGTCTTGGTTTTTCTGTCGTAAAGCAACACAATGGAACTTGAAGTCCCCTCAAAAAAATTTCTAAAATTATTTTAGTGGTAGGACAACTTGTAACAAGACAAATTTACTAAAGCCTGAGCATGTGTGCGTGACCTGCACTAGGACTATGTAAGTTGGCAATCCTGACCCGGCTCAGGAAGCACACCTCCCAGCTGCCAATCAATGTGTACAACTACAGAACTCATGGCAAACATCATGGCAGAGCCAGTGAAGAAAGTGAAGAGGGTTTTGTGAGAAGAGACAAGAAAAAGAAAGAGAGAGATCGATTCTGCAATCCAGTACACAAGTAAATAAATATTGGACGAGAATATACTCGCTGGCTTGAGCTGAGAGAAGCAGAGGGCTACAGGTCGGGTGGCATCTTAGCCTTGCTGCTATTGGATTGGTGTGTCTCTGAGTTTGGAAGATATTAGGCTGTATTACTAAGTTATTTGTTTGTTCACTGGTTCATAGTTTATTTTGTAATGGAAACCAAAGGTTGAGGTAACAGACAACTGCGCTTTTCAACCATAGAGGGGTGCTATGGAGTACAATCTTACCTGGTGTTGCTTGAAGTCGCGACTCTTATGGCGGGTTCACACTGTACAATTTCAGCCGTCTCACATGAATGATGAGCAGTCGTGTGAAAAAGAGTCTATTGTAGCTCAAAAACGGTGGCGGTAGATCTCGCAATGAGGCAGGGGCAAAGATGAAAAATAGAACCGTCTTTTGACCAAAGACGGGCTATGGATTTCACGTCGTGGAATGTGACTGAATTAAAAGGACACTGTGTGTAAGATTTTCCCCATCTAGCGGTGAGGTCGTATACTGCAACCATTCTTATCTCACCCTTTTCCCGAAGATTCATTTCCATCTACAGTAGCTGAGAAATGTCATTGAGGCTGATCCAGGAAACAGAGAAGTCGTTGACCAACGCAACTTCTAGCAGAATTCTCTCAGTTGATGAGGTTAGTTCTCCCTTGTTCTCCCTCATCAGCTCCTTCCATCTAGGAAACACAATACCGATGTTTACAGTGTCGTTGGTTTCCATCCCTACTCTATTCACATTTTCGTTTTCTTGGCGATGGATCTTCCTCAACATACTTTCTGAAACAGCTGAGGTCCATTTTTTCTTTCTACTCTCTCCTTGGCTGTCTCTGTGCTCTCCCCTCTGCTCTCCTTGTGAGTTTCTAGCCAACTACCAGTAGCGCTAGCGCAAATGCAAAACACAAAGCTGTATTTTCGTGGATGTTCCCTGCTGTGGACCGTAGTTTCAAGATGGCGGCGCAACACCATTGAATCACCAACCTACCAGGACACTGTGATTTGTTGATGGAAGTAATTACTAATTAATAAGGTCATACTTTTGAATGAAACAATCCATTTTTGTTAACAGACAACCTAGTGTCACTTTAATCTTCTAAGTCTGTAAAAGTCATACAGTGTGAACCTGGGATAAGTTCAAGTTTTAGCCTTGTTTTTTTTTTCTTGTGCTCTTTAGTTGCTTTGACTCCTGTTTAGACTTTAGTCTAGAGCAGTGGCCCCAAACTTTTTTTGTGCCACGGACCGGCTCTAAAGGTGTAGCAGATAAAAACAAAATAAAATGATAAAACTGTAGTATTTTCTCTATAAAATAATAATAATAAACGTTAAAGAAACTTTCTAAAGACGTTTGTTTTTTACTCATTTTGCGGGCTTGGGAGTTTAAATTTAGTGGGATCTATCATGTGATCCATGGTCTTGAGGCCTTGCGATGTCAAGAGTGAGTCATAGGTGGATGTAATGGAGAGAATCCGGTCATTTTTCAAAATAAAACATCATTCAGATAATAAATCAAACTGAAATAATGGAAGTTATGTGTGGACTGGTACCAAATGGCCCACGAACAGCTACCGGTCTGGGGCCTGGGGGGGGTTGGGAATCACTGGTCTAGAGTACAAGAAGTTTGATTTACTCAACAAATGCATGCTTTAATACAAAAAAAAAACCTTTGTCTTTTATGACTTAAAATAGTAAGTTTGGGGTGGCTAGGTGTAGTTTCCCAGCACAATCTAGACCGCGAGTTAGTAAACATGTCTTTAAGATAATGTTTTAAAGTCTCATCTGCTCTTTGTATTCATGTTGTTTTTGGTGTAGGTGGAGATTGTATTGTACTATAACACTCTTCCTCCAAGAAACCTCCCTAGAAGGAATACTGTCATGTTGGTTTAAATGTGAATTCATTCAATGATACTGTGACCGTGCCATCTATTGCGGTCTAAGGATTACAAATAATCAAAGACAGGAGGATGCTGTCAGGCAGCACAGAAGAGGAAATAAGTCAGATCAGCTGCAGTGCATGGAGAGAAGATACGGTCACTTTAATGAGCTGTAATGGAAGTTCACCATGTGGACTGAGGAAATTCAGAGGTAATTTATAACAGCTTAGAAGCAGTTTCAGATGGAATTATGTTGGGAGATGTGTTTTCTTACTGAATATGTTGCTATAGCTGGTTTTGAATCTGGGATTTGGAGAAGCAGCTGCTCTCATTGCTTTCCTTCAAACAATCTTTTACCAGGTCATTGATAGACCTCTGGTCCGTCTTAGGAGGGACTGTTGAGGTGAGAGACTGGGGACCATCAGAGTCAGGGACAAAGCTGTAAATGGCTGATCTATAGACAGATACATGGCAGATGAAGATTAAAGTGTCAGCAACAGTGCTCTCTCAGCGTTTTGGTTTTGAGAATTTTTGTCTCCCCGTTATTTGACCCTACTCTCCACCTAAATAAAATTTCCGCTCCTGCTTAAAGGGAGGGACCATCGATGCAGCACTCCATCTGGCCCTCACGGTAAGGCAGTGAGGGTGAAGCCATTCATCAGCTGAAGTCAATAGGATGACTTATCCATCCATTCATCAATTATCTATAAGTAATCCTTCTTTTTCAGGTTCATGGGGGTCAGCTGGTGACTATCCCAGCTGTCTTGAAAACCATGGACCAGTGTGAGTTATAACTGAAGGGGGAAAAAAAATCACCCACCAATTTCATGAAAGGGGAACAGAGCTTTAGGAGCCAAAACATACTAAACGTACAAAACGTACTCTATATCATCCCAGGCCACACCATCACCATGATTACCACTGAAGAGCCAATTATTCTTTATTTTCTCAAACAAACAAAATAATTTGGTTGTAAAATTGCAAATTTTGAAAGATTAAAGCTTTTTTTTTCTAACAACCAGAACTTTACAAATCAACAAACACAAATATCACAAAATTGACTGTTACAATTTTTTTGCTGCAAATTACTAAGTTTTCGCAACTTTTTGGCATAAAATTACAAGTCAAATAACTGAACATTTTCTATAATGAGAATTTTTAGTCATAAAATCTTTATTTATTTTTATTTATTTATTTTTTTACAAAGTTTTGTCTAAAACCTGCCACTTTTTGTTGTAAAATCTTTTGCAAACGTTTGCTAAATCACGACTTTTTGAGAAGAAAAACAAAACAAAAAAACAGCAGCTCTCCTCACCTGTTTGACATCCCACTTTTTGACATTGGTACCAAATCAAACAAGCAGTCACTTTTAAAGTTCCTCAAAAAGGTTTTAGTAATGACCATATGATTGTCTTTTCACACTCTCATGGGTCAGAAAGCAGGAAGTGGGGGTCTGGATTTGGCCCATGGGCCTTGAGTTTGACACGTGCTGTAGACAACATTTCTGCTCCAAAGTTGGAGGCTAACAGCTCTGAATTGGCTCTGGAACTCCAGGTGTCTTTCTGAAATATTGCCATTTTTTTTCCCTCTTTCTCTTTTCCAGTTTTCCAAGTTGGCTTCAGTTTTCAGCCCCGGGGTGTTTCACAAAATTTTAACAAATTTTTTTTTTGTCCATTGAGCAGATAAGGCATACCATATATGCTCCTCTAGTGGGATTTGTTGATAATTAGGCAAATGTGTAAAAGTAAATCACCTGGATTATCCTTCAACACCGTTAATGGTGAGGTAGCTAATCTGTTCCTGACATAAGCCTGACACAGGTTGTGCTTTTTAAATCAGACATCTGTGGGTAAACATTTGTGCAGCAATGTATTCACATGCTTCTGACTTTTCATCTTAACTAGCACTTCAGCTTATTTGTGAGGATTTTGAGTCTGCTGTACAAATACAAATGCACTGCCTCCATCAGTCGGGCAGTGAACTCAGTGGAATGTGTTTCCCTGTGTTGTACAATCTTGCAAAGCTGAACGCTTACTCACATACACACGCGCACGCACACACATGCATAGACAAGCCTGCTGAATATCTGCTGAGAGCAGGTCACTGGAGCTCTGCGATAGTACTCAATGGAATGGAAAATGGCTGGGGGGGGTGGGGGGCTGACTGCTACGATGAAAGCTGCTGTTTCATGTGCATAATACACAGGAAAATGGTCACATAAAAATTCACAAACATAGTTTTTTGCATATTAACATGACAGCCAACAGAAATGTGTTGAAGTAAATATAGTTCAACCATGTAGAAAAAGAAGAAAGGATGATTACATGATATCTAACAGAATGTGTTAGTACGTTCGGGTAAAACTTGAATATTTACCAAATGTAAAAATGATTTTATATTGTAAAACAAGATTAAAGTGAAAACTCTCATACATACGCACAACCTTTCTGTTACCCAAACAGCCTTTTTTTCAGCACCACTCTGGCTCACTGAACTCTGCAAACCCTGACTAGCAAGCAGTAAATAGATTACAAATTCATTAGAGCCTGAGCATATGGTAAGGGTGAAAGATTTCAAAGCAAGGACACCTGGGGGTTTTCATAACCATCACATAACCTTTGTCCACATAATCCACCTCTGTCTCTCCCTCCTTTTCTCACACAGTGTCTCTTGGCTTTTCTCCCCCATTATGTGTACACTTAGCAATGTCCGTCTTTAGTCTATTTTAATATGCATGGCACAGCTGAGCCGGAAGGACAGAGATTTTTAGAATAGTTTGAATCATAGAAGATACTGAGCCGAAGTGGGCTTTGGATGAATAAGGCAACAAGAGCTGGAAAAAAAGGAGGTAAAAGTGTGAGATGGAGTGATAAAGCTGAGAGAGTAATGGGAATACCGCATAGAGGCTGTAGAGAGACACACAACTGGTACAGGCTTGAGAAAATATTCTTTAACGTAATGATTTCTGAGTGATTTCATGATATACAGATATCCAGAGGAAGAAAGAGCACATGACAGTTGGGGGGAGGGCTGCTATGGAATGGTTGAGTACTGTCTATAGGAGAGGGAAGAGAGGAAGACTGATAAATGAGGTAAGAAGAGGAAGAGAAATAGAGGAGAATAACATCTGGTCAAAGAGAGAAGCATATGGACGAAGGGAAAAAAGAGGGAGACCAAAGGAGGGATGAGAGGAGAAAGGGATGGGTAGGTGTGAGGGGATAGAAGGTTTATGAAAACTCTTGTCACCCTTTGAAGAGCTGACGTCAAAGCAAAAGTTGAAGGCCGAGGATGAGATAAGAATCATCCACATAAGCACACATGCAGTGAAACCTTGTGGCATTAACCCACAACCTCTCACACCATCGTAACTGGAGCGCTGCTCCCCTCAGGCAGCCATTTCCCATCTCCCAGGTGAGGTCAGCCCACCCTGGAGGGGGCAGTATTGTCCCAGAGAGGCCGCTTGTCTGGGCACGTCCACCACCTGCAGAGATCTCCCTTCACCTGACGCACAGCCTGAGGATGGCAGGACACTCACATGAGACCTCAGATGTAGAAATACCATATCTATGTGCAAGGTTTTCCCCTTAATAACACATTTAATTAATGTTTTATTCAAGACTAATTTCAATTTTCATCTTTTACAGTTCTGCATTAAAAGAAGTTTAGGTTGAGGTACGTGCATGGTCAGTTGTTGTATGTGCTATTTAAATGCATTAAATGTGCTCTTGCTGCACAACAAACAGTTGTCCGTCCACACACTCATCAGTTTTAACTCTTTTTCAATTAAATTCATCTGCTTGCCTCTGAAAGGTTCCGCCTATTTTCATTAGTGTGGTGGACCTGCTTCCGAAATGCCTCAAGCTTCTTTCAAATGACTGAAATTTTGCACATTTTCAGGGCGCCGACAGCTGCTTTGAGGAGGGAGTCCTAAGCTATTAAGTGTTGCGACAAGGTCAGAGAAGTCAAAGGGTTTCTGAGTCCTTGAAATGAGCATAACTTGCCCTTTACTACTGACCATGCCACCTTAAAAGCTAATTATGGTCTGATATCCTGCTTTAGAGGAAAAAAAAAAAGATCTGGAGAGCTCACATTTCCTAGAGTACCAAAATGCTTTCATGGTGATAATTTTAACTGTTAGAAGACAGATTTAGCCATGCCTTGATGCATCAATAAAGATAATCTCTGTATAGCTACATAAAGGTTAGGAAATTAGTGAAAAAAGGCGACACATACTGCTAATCAGGGCCAAAGTACTAACACAAGAAATTAAAGAAATTCCAAAGTGTAAATCTTAATGTCTGCATGTGTGCCAATGTATGTGAGCTTCACACAAATATACAGCACAAGAATATCTATTTGCATTTTGTCATTGCACCCAGAAGAAAGCCTTTGCAGCATTTAAACGTGTTAAACAGACTGACAGCAATGCAGAGGTGATGTTACCGCAGAATATCAGTAATTAGCAAAATGCTGCAATTCTTTCAGCCTGAAACTAACAGATAACTTGTACTTTTTGGCACTTTGGGGGTGAGAAAAAATAAAGGTGTGAACACAGCAGCAAGATGTCACCTTTTAATTTGTCATGGCATAATTTCAAAGTTACATATTTGCTTCATTTAGATCTTTAATGTAGAGTCGTGAATGTGCCCTCTCATAAAAATAATATACTGATGTCTTATCATTTTATTGCATGTGTTTGTGTATGTTTTGTCTTCCTAAAAGGTGAAGCATTATATTTAACATATCGTGATAGTAGTGCAAATTTATGTTTTATCCTCTTTTGGAGTAAGAAAATGTGGTTATTATTCTTTTTGTACATAACGACTGTATGTACTGTACTCTTTTTCTGTAATGCTGTCCTTACAAAAAAAGGAGAAGTGCATTGTGTGCAAAGCATGCTGTAGGGAGAGGTTATGTTCAAATAAACTGTTGATAAAATCAAATTGTCACTGTATGTCTGTACTTTTATATCTGTACAACTTCATATGTGTGTATTAGGTAAACTGATGAACCTTCAGCTCTGGTTTTAGATTGAGAGCCAACCCTTGGGACTGCCCAAAGATGTGGAGAGGTTGTGGAAATCTTTTTTTTTTTCCCCATTGAAACTGCGTGCTATAGATACTCTCTGGTAACAGAATAAATGAGACTGTGTGTTTCTACCTCTGCAGAGATCCTGGTCTGGGACCCGACAGGTGGATCAAAAATGAAAAGTTATGAGTGCATCTTCAAGGCTAAGAAGTCAATAAACCTATTCAGTTACAACAAATACAACCCTAATTCAAAAATAAATGTTGATATGTGTAAATGTAAATAAAAACAGAATGTATACATACATACATATACATTTTTGCAGACTGGTTAACACCTGCCCATCACTACCTCTCTGATATGCTGCTTTATAGCAAATATTCTCACCAACCTGTTGCCATTCAACCTTATTTGTAAGATGATCTAAAAGGTGTTAGTGCAATTTACTTTTAGCCTTTGTTGCCATTTTTGAAGATCTAATTCAAAATCAGCCTTTTTTTTATTTTTATTAAAAGTTGTCTTACTTTCAAGATTTGACAGTTGCTTTTTGTTTTCAATTACATTTAACATGGAGTCCCAACTTTTTATGTATCTGAAAGACTACTGACAGATGCAAATAATGCCAACAGTCAAAAGAGTAGTCAAGGACCTGCACAGCAAATTTAATCCTCTCTGACAGTATCAGACTCAAAAACTAATAATGTATGTTATATAAGACTGTCAAGAGGGCTGGTGAAGGACACATTCATCCTCACTCTTACTTATGAACAGGAAAGCTTAAATATGTTACAAGATCAAACTGCA
>JBAMYA010096210.1:0-21051 GCA_037176975.1 Arrhamphus sclerolepis | reverse complement strand
TCTCCTCTTTTTCCTTTACCATATGCATTTCTGCCTCATTATGCAAATGAGGAGGGCTGTCCTTCTTGGGCCAGCTCCTCTATTATTGGTCAATAAGCAGAAAGGAGCAGGATCCATGTGTAGATCATTGTGCATGCCTGCTTGCGGCGGTTTCAGGAGAACGCCATATTTGAGAGTAAGTGAAGTCCCAGCAGAGATGTCTCAGATGATTGCAGAATTCTGTGGACCACACAAGAACAGTTGGGAGACCTGGAGTTCCATGGAGTTCGTGGCATCTAACTCGCTGATGATCCGTTTCAGGGATTCTAATTTCGGCTGGCCGTTCTCTGCTGCTTGCTCCTCTCAGGCACGGTGGTTCACTTAGGGACCGACAAACAAATTTACGAACCAAACACTCCCGGGAAACAAGTAGCCTATAAATAGATTTCTTTTATTACATAAAAAAAAATCGAAAACGGCTTAAAATTAAATTAAGAAAATTAAATAAAGCCATTAAGCCGTACATGGTCAAAATATCTCCACACCTCACTTCAGATCTTCAGCCTGAGATTTGATGCTCAAGGGATGACCCGACTCAGATTGAGTTGTGAAATCCCAGCCAGGGCCCTCATTTATAAAACATTGCGTAGGAAGTGTGCGTACAAACAAAAGCTGAAAATGCTCTGTGCCAAAAAAAAAATCCCAATTTATAAAACCCTATGGACGCACATCAGCAAGCAATTTGCCTTCATACATAACAGCTGCATCTCAATGTATGCGGCACGTGCTCGCAGTTTGTGATTAGCATACTACCACGCCCCATTTCTCTAAATAAGTAAACTCCCTGCCTCGAGTTGTTTCATGAATGAATGAAGCGGTTACCAAGGAGAGACATACATTTCACAGTTTGTTAGAAGAGGTGGCTCCAAAAGGCAAAATAAGAACTTTACAACCACAGATATTGAAACAGTTGTGTCCGAGATGGAAACCAGAAAATTTATATTTTTCCATTGTCTGCTTGGTATGATGATGGTAAAAAAATGAATAAATAAACAAATAAAAATGCTTGAACACATTATTGCAATAACCAGAGCTGTTAACGTATCCACTGTGGCCCAGATGAAAAAAAAAAAGTGAAAATAAAAGTTGATGCCAAGACAAAAAAACAAACAAACAAACAAACGCACTGTTTTGCAAATTAAACGGGCTGTCGGTGCTTCATGGCCTGCGGGGACAGCGTTAAGGGTATGACAAAGATCATCTGCACATTGATGGAGTTCTTTTTTTTCTGTTTCTGTCTGTATTGAGTCAGTTGATGGAACTTTGACTAGAGCTGTAATCGGGTCTTAAAAGTAGGGCCTGATACTTTATATTTTGATTTTCAAAATGTAATTGCCAGATGCTACCACTCGTTTACAACACAAGCCGTAGCACAGCGAGAGCCCATGTAAAAGACTGAAATTGAGCCCGAACCATCGGATCCTGTCAGGTTTGGAAAAAGATCTTCAGCTTTAGCTTTGATGTGAAAGGGATGACCCGGCTCAGAGAGAGTTGTGAAATTCCAGCCCGGTCTGCTATTTCTCTCTGTAATGTAGCTACCTGTATCTATTGGGCAGGATTTACATGAGGTAGGAGAGTGACGTGTCAGATGATTTAGATGCTCCAGAGAATCCCATAGCTGCAGTTGGCTACATACACCATTGCCAATCTGAAACGGTTGATTTTCAATTCATCATTTTCCTTAAAAAATTATTTTAATTATTTAAAAAAATGTTAATTAAATCTCTTTAATGAATGTTGTTTTATATACACTGCATGTATTTAAAAGCTCTGTGTTTGCTTTTTTTGAGTGAGTTTGGCTTTCCTCATTTGTGCATACGTATGGTCTGAGGAAGTTTAGTTTGAGGAGTAAGAACAAATTCAGCTAAGAAAATATTCATGAATCCCGAATTTGTGTGTCAAACGTTTACATGCACAGTTTAAGCACAGATTTGTGAGTACACACTGTTTGTGAATGAGGCCCAATGACATTAGCAACAGTACTAGGCTTAACCACAGACAGAAAGGCAGATAGATATACCAACATCACCATTAACATTAGCATTAGCATTACCATGATAGGACCCAGCATCACCATGATCAGCCCCAGCATTACCATGATTGTACCCAGCGCCACCATGGTAGAACCCAGCATTACCATGATTGTACCCAGCGCCACCATGGTAGAACCCAGCATTACCATGATTGTACCCAGCATCACCATTGTACGATCCAGCATCACCATGGTAGGACTTACAGAAGGAGAGGGGAGAGAAACTAAAGAAGATGGACAATGCTAATTCTATTTAAAGGATCTGCTTTTAGCAGTGTGCTTCATATCAAGCTTCAAACTTCAAATGTTTAGATGTGTCTTTTATCAATCAGAGTCTCTTCAAAAGATAAGTGTTTGTTTGTCATCAGCCTAACAACTTTGTTTCTTATTGTGACATAGATGAAGATCAGATCACTTTTTTGTGGTGAATTAAAGTAGAAAGCCAGTTGATTTCAGATGATTCATATAAACCAAGGAGCAGGTCATGATAGAAGTCCTTCACCAGCAGAGCCACAGAGGAGATCACATCTTTGAGATCTTCAAAGAGAGTCACCTTAACATGAAGCCCCTCTAAGCGAATCCTCACACCCCAGCAGTGAGACTAATCTCGTAGTGAATGTCTGATATCTAATGGGCTTAATGAAAAGCTCCTGCTGTGATGCTCTCAGCGCCAAGTTAATAAATCACAGTGTTAATGAAAAATGGACCGTATCACAGCAGCAAGCTGCCAAAGCTTCATTTGTGAAGTCGCTTCCTGTAGTTTTCCTGTCGACTTGTTTCATTCCAGTTTCCCACGGTTTGTTCGAGAACCTCCTTCTCCCTGCAGGTTAACCTCTCTGTCATCTGACTGAACTCACTGACTGGTTTTCACACCAGTATCCATTGGTTTTCTCCAATTTTCTCCTCCAGTGTTTCCTAATTACTTCAGATAATCAAATATTCACATATTTTGCAAACATTGTAGGATTTGATTTAATGCCTTTTGAAAAAAAAAGACTTGGCAACTTTGTTAAAGTAAAAACAAAATTGGTATTAAATCAAATATGTATGTTTAAAAACTTTGTAAGAGCTTTTGCAGAACTGTTTTCTTTTTCAGCTCTAGTGGCCTTTATTAACAGTCAGGGGAGACAGAGAAGACACACAGCAAAGGGCAGGAGTCGAACTCATGACTGCTGCATGAGGATTGAGCCTGATAGCGAGGTTTTGGCTTCCTTGCTTAGGCTGCTGCCCCTGCAACCTGAAACCGGATAAGTGGAAGAAGATGGATGGTCTCCGTAGGACCACAAACACAGTTTTTACTATTTTTACTCCATATTTCAGTAATGCAGAAAATGATCAACATTGGTCAGAAAATACTCCATGGTCAAAATGCTGGGGTCCGTATCAGAAAGCAGGTTATGAAGAAACGGAGACATTTTGAATCGGAACACCCTCTCTTTTGTTACAGTTTGCAAAAAGAAATGGAAAGTCTTATCCTTCCGCTCCATGTATTTGTTTTATTGATTTTCAGATGTCGGTTTTCTTAATAATGCTGGATATTCTGAACATATTCAACTCTATTCTATTATTATATGTTATTATATTAAATTCAATAGAAAATTAAGGAAGCAGAACTGAAAGAAAAGTGTCTAAATTTTATAGACACCCCCTCCCTCCTCTTTGTTTCCCCTACAGCACATAGCCTATATGTTCCTATATATATACACACATACATAGATCAAAACTGTGGAAATTCATCAATACATGTTGCTAAAATAACAGGCAGCTCTCAGACCCCATTGACAGATCTCTACATACAGGCAATCAAACGTAAGGCCAACACTATCATACACAACTCCTCACACCCACTCCACAGTTCATTTCGTGTAGTGGTCTGGTCCACGATTTCCTCTGACAGAATTTCTCCTGACTTTGACTTCTGACTCTCTCTGACTCTGATTTCTGACTTCTGACTCTGACTTCTGACTCTGACAGAGTTTCTCTGACTCTCAGGATGTCCTTAATATGTACACAGTAGATGAGACATAAAGTTGAGTTATTTGGGCTTAATGGCCAGTACCATGTTTGAAGGAAACTGTACAGAAGGACAGGACACTCAGTGTAGAACCAACAATGATTGAAAGAATCTCTAACCACATCACTTGATGTCACCAAAGGTTTTTCAGTAGCAGTGTCACTCAGATGAGCAGAAGTACTTCTACATCTGAATCCAGATTAGATAAAAGATAAGCCACAGCTCCTTGTTTCGTGCCATGTTCCTGAAGCAAAACCATGTTCTATTCCTCGCAAATCTGGGGTTCCCAATGTCTGACTTTTTTTAGAATCGAAGATCCAACACGGCTTGTTCTGAGTGAGTAGTCCAGGTTGTTTTTTCATTAGTCTGAGAAAACAGAGGAGACTCTTTCTCTGCATAAGTAGATGTTCGCTAAAACTAAACCTGTCCCCAAGAAGCTCATTAACCAGCTTTGAGTTGGAGTTTCTGGGAGATTTTGAATGGCAGCTGTGGGTGATGTGACCCACATATGAAAGCTCCTCCCATATCTTAACTACTTCAGTCTGAAGAGTTCAACAACATAAGGTCCCCGTGTCGGATGATTTAGATGCACATAGCTGCAGTAGGCTACATACATTATTGGCAATCGGAAACAGTTGATAACAAATTCATCATTATCCTTGAAAATTATTTTAATTATTTAAAAAAATGTTGATTAAATCTCTTTAATGAATGTCTTTTTATATACACTGCATGTAGTTAGAAGCTCTGAAGCTTTTCTCATTTGTGCGTATATATGGTGTGAGGAAGTTCTAAATTTGTTTGCAGAGTAAGAACAAATTCGGTTAAGAAAATATTCATGAATCTCGAATCTGTGTGTCAAATGTTCTCACGTATAGTTTAAGCACAGATTTGTGAATACACAGTGTTCGTGAATGAGGCCCAGTGATCCAAAACACAGCAACAGATTTACACCAGAATGACTGAAGAAGAATCTGGAGGTTCTGGATTGGGGATGCAGCTGGGATGGACCTATTCAGACCTCTAAACCCTGACGAGGAAGATGATGGATATGTATACTTGGACACCTATATTTGTTTTTGTAAATTGGTGCATTAAAGACTCCAGCTATACTGTGTCCTGTATTCTCTGATCTTAACTATTTTAATGCTTCAAAAACACACTTGAAAACCTTAAAATGCATGTGAGATGAGAGAGCTGATGTTGTGTTTGTACCTAATGAGAGCAGCCAGAAAGGAGTTTTTTCCTCTGTCGTTCTGCTGCAGAACAATACCCCAAAGAGGGGAAGTTTTTCTGACTGTAGCCTGCTTCAGCTGTTAATAAAGCAGAGGTTTGTTTGTGTCGCTGATTTCTCCAAAGAATCTGCAGCTAATTAAAACTGAGCTATTGGAGTGCCACATTAGGGTTTGGAGGATGTGGGCGATGCTGGAGAGCTCCTTCAGCGATTAACAAGTCTTCAATGCAGTTATTAATAACTCATTCATTTATTCGTTTATTAATAAAATGTATATTTCAGTCCACAATTCCAAAAAAGCTGGGACACATTTAAAATGTTAATTATACAAAAGAATACAATGATTTGCAAATCTCAATAACCGATCTTCCATTAACAATTAAAAGTGAGACGATTAATATTTCATTAAAAAAAAAATAAGTTGTTTTGAATTTGAAAAAGTGAAGAATTTCTGGAAGAACATCTACAATTGATCAGGTCAATGAAGAAACTGAAAATTAATGAGGAACACTAGAAGAACTGCAGCCTCCAGTGGTCAGTAGATGAACTACAACTTTCCTCCACTTCCTGGTACAGTTGTAGTACCTACCCTGAATATCTGAGAGGCAGAAATAAATCCTGCTGGGTATTTGTGATGGTCATGGAGGGATTTAGAGTCCAGGCTGTCTTAAACCTTCAATCCTTGGAGCTCTGGAATGTTAGATGATGTTGAGACTTCCTCTTCCTGGTTGATAAATTAATCATCAGCAGGTGTGCAGAACTCCATAAAAGCATATCTTTTTAGCGTTTTGGTTTTCTGCTCTGAGCCCTGTCCAACTTAAAGTAAATCTTCTTTCACTGTCTGGTCTGCTCAACGTTTATTACTCCTTATTAACTCTAGATGGTCTCCTAAATCCTCCTCCATAAGAAGGAGGGTTTAACTTCTCCGCAGGGGGCAGACAGAGTGAATGGATGGTCAGGTGGATGAAGGTATCAGGTGAATTAGAGGAGGCTATGAAGTTTTATGTCTCATGCGGTAAAAGAATAAAAGAATGGACTTATGAAAAGGTGGATGGTAAAAGATAAAGACATGGATGACGTAAAGGAGAAGCAACTGAGACTGCACATCAGCTGAATGTCTTCACTACTGGAGAAGTTGCTACAGAAACAGGAATAAATTACATATTAAATTAAGATTTAATGCGTAGCAGTTTCTATGCGGTTATATCGAGACGTGTCATGAAGTGCTGGGAGAGATGGAAGATAGAAAGAATAAAACTAGAAAGAAAACTTTACATTAGCAGGAAGAAGTATGTAAAACCTTCAGAAGTAATTAGTTTCATTAATTTGCCATAAAATGTGACCTAAAGCTCCTTTGTTAGCTGTTACTTCAACAAGATCTTGCAGTATCTGGATGATTCTGCTCACCAGAACCTCTTCCAACCACTAGAGGCTGTTGATGTCAAAGCTGATTCAAATGACCGTACATCGGCGGTACATCTAGAATTCAAGGCTGCAGAATTCCTTCAGTCGTATTAGGTTTTAACATCTAAACAACTTCTTCATTCTGGTACAATGTCCAGAACAGTCTGTCAGACTGTACAATGATGAGTCCTGATGAGTCCTCCTGAATTGTACAACTGATGCTTATGCTAGTCTGTCTAAATGCACACTATAGCATGGACTTAACTTCAGTTAACATTATTGTTATGGATGTCCTCATGTCTTTGTCCTCCTCTGATTTTGACAGCTGTTGATGGCTCTCACACACAAGGACATCAACCAGGAAGTGCCTAGCTGACTAATTCAAAGACCGTCAGAACGCACACTTCTCTGTTCAACCCCAAAAATATTAACACTATGACATTAGTGACTTCTTTCTTTCTGCAATTCTCTCTGATAAAGAAGCCATCCTGGTCAGCTGTCCATCTCATCCATACTGAAATCTGTGCCCGAGGTCTCCTGATGGACACCACACAGGAGATGTCTCTATGAAGCTGGTGCATGTGTCCAGTCTCTGTAGCTAGCTAACAGTATTTCATCATTGCAGCTGCTGAACCTGAACTCTAATATCACAGTGTCAAAAATTTCAACACTCATCAACCCCTGATCACCAGGGGTCTCATTTACATCCGTTGCATACGTATAAAACAGGGGTTGAAACTTGCATACGCTGCTACACTGCATCATGATTCCTCTCAGACATTTAAGTTCAATCCATATCAAACTGTAATCATAGATCTACTTTATCATAAGCTGTAAAAACCAGTGTCAATTATGCTTCCACTGGTGAGCCATTTCAAATAAATAAAAAATAAGGCCTGTAAGCCAATTTAAACCTCAAATCAAAGTTAATATTTCATGCATCTCATATGTGCAAATAAATCAGTATCAGGACTAATAACAGTTTCCCAATATCAGCTCTAAGTGTCGCCAAAAAAAAACAAAATGTGCATATGCTAGCCATGAAGTTTGAGTGAGGCGCCACACATTTTCACGGTCATTTCACTTGATGAAACTCTGAACTTTGCTGTAGAAATGAGCGTACGCCACGTTTTTGTCTGTACAAATCTTTTTTACATGAGGCCCCAGGTCTCTGCAGAGGCCACTTTAATGTTCTGGGGTCTAATTTATAAAACATTGTGTAAGATATATAATAAAAGTGTGTGTATGCTGAAAAGCCAAAAAAAATCCCGCTTTATGAAACCCTATGTACGCACATCAGCAAGCAATTTCCCTTCGTAGATCACAGCTGCACCTCAGTGTTTGTGTAAAGCTTCCACCTCCTGTCCTGTCCTCTACATGCCCACATTCAACCATAAATGATCAATGCAAAGCACTTTGTGGACGTCAATGTGTATTTAAATGAGCCAACCATCCATCCATTCATCCATCTTCTTCCACTTCATCCAGAAACGGGTCGCAGGGGCAGCAGCCTGAGCAGGGACGCCCAGACTTCCCTTTCTCTGGAAACTTCCTCTAGCTCTTCTGGGAGGATTCCCAGGCCAGCCGAGTAACATAATCGCTCCAGCGCGTCCTGGGTCTTCCTCTGGGTCTCTTCCCAGTGGGACATGATTGGAACACCTCCCAAGGGAGGTGTCCAGGGGGCATCCGATACAGATGCCCGAGCCACCACAGCTGGCTCCTCTTGATGTGGAGGAACAGCGGCTCACTTCTGAGCTCCTCCTAGGTGACAGAGCTCATCACCCTATCTCTAAGGGAACGCCCTGGCACCCTGCGGAGGAAGCTCCAGGATCTTGTTCTTTCGGTCATGACCCAAAGTTCGTGACCATAGGTGAGGGTAGAAAAGTAGAGTGACCGGTAAATCGAGAACTTTGCCTTTCAGCTCAGCTCCTTCTTCACCATGACAGACCGATACAACAACTGCATTACTCAGGCCGCTGCATCGATCCGCCTGTCAATCTCATGCTCCATCCTTCCTTCACTTGTGAACAAGACCCCAAGATACCTAAAATCCTCCACCTGAGGCAAGAACTCTCCACCTACTTGGAGGGGGCAAACCACCTTTTTCCAGTGGAGAAGCATGGCCTCAGACTTAGAGATGCTGATTCTCATCCCAGCTGCTTCACACTCGGCTGAAAACCGCCCCAACGCATGCTGGAGGTCCTGGCTTGAAGGAGCCAGCAGGACAACATCATCTGCAAAAAGCAGAGATGAAATCCAGTTGCTCCCGAACCAGACCTCCTCTGGCCCCTGGCTACGCCTAGAAATTCTGTCCATAAACGTAATGAACAGAACTGGTGACAAAGGGCAGCTCTGCCGAAGTCCAACATGCACTGGGAACAAGTCTGACTTACTGCCAGCAATGTGAACCAAGCTCCTGCTCCGGTCATACAGGGAACGCACGGCCCTTAGTAGAGGGCCTCCGACTCCATACTCTATCACGAGGGACACGGGCGAAAGCCTTCTCCAAGTCTACAAAACACATGTGGACTGGTTGGGCAGACTCCCATGAACCCTCAGGATCCTGTGGAGAGTATAGAGCTGGTCCAGTGTTCCACAGCCAGGACGAAAACCGCATTGTTCCTCCTGTATCTGAGGTTCGACTATCGGCTGGATTCTCCTCTCCAGCACCCTGGAATAGACTTTCCCCGGGAGGCTGATTAGTGTGATCCCCCAATAGTTGGAACACACCCTCCGGTCCCCCTTTTTAAAAAGAGGGACCACACCCCGGTCTGCCATTCCAGTGGTACTGTCACCGACTGCTACGCGAGTAAATGAGCCAGCCAATCAATGTTATTGATTAACATTGGCAACCAGGGAGACCATCTGATGGGTCAAACACATTTAAAAAAACTTGTTTAAGGGTGAAGCTTATTGCCGTCTTAAATGCTGCATGACATCCTTGCGGAGCCATGCTCCGTGGTGAAATTCCTCTTGAGACCTCATGGGTCTCATCAATAAAACATTGTGTAGGATCTAACTGAACATTGCAGCAAACTGCCTTTTAATGTTGGCCTATTCTCCCACAGCGTAGGGAAATCTGATGTATCGACTGGTCATATTAACCATGTCATCCAGGACACAGGCATTATTGAGCTTAGCAGTGGTTGCAATATCCCAGACCTATGGATAATTTCACAGAATTATGTTGTTCCTAAAAGTGACCTCAGGCAGACAATCAACTAATTGCTGATTATGTTAAACATATACCTGTCTGTTAATTCACCAGGAACCCCAGAGTGGTTAACACCTGTATTTGAACAGGGATGGTGTGGTTTTGGCGAGTCGGTCTCTCCAGTACTGGACTCAGTTCAACACATAGATCCAAAAGTAAATATTTAGGGGTCTAAATCGGCACATCTTCCAGCAGTGCCAATGCATCCATGGTGCAGCATTACGCAGGAGTCACCACAGTATTTAAATGTTTACAGCAATCACTCTGATTGACTCACACCTTGTTAAAATCTATGTGTTAATCTGTGGTATACGTCAACATGGTGATCATTGGGGAGAGGAATGTGATGGTGAGAAAACTTTGAAATGTTGTGAGGACTTTGATTTGAGGTTTAAGTTGGTTTGTAGGCCTTATTTTTATTTATTCTGAAAGGTCCTTCTGGCACACCAGTGCATAATTAAAACTGTGTTTTTTTTACTGCTGATGCTAAAGTCTATCTATGATTACAGTTTGGTATGGAATGAAATTAAATGTCTGAGAGGAGTCACGATGCAGTGTGGCTTCAATTCCCCACCTCACGATCCGCATCATCAGTTTCCCATCTTCAAAATCGGTGTACACATGGGTCAGAGCCTGGATGACAGACCGTACATCCTCAAGTCAAGTTTGATTTTTGTAGGTCACAACCTTTGCGTGGAAAGTGACATACATAAGCCCCATTTTGTATGTATGCAACGGTTGTAAATGAGACCCCTGGTACTGAATCGTGCGCTCAATTCCATGTTGATTGGTATGTACAAAGGAAATGTTCTTGGATTCCTGTGTGTGAACAATTCTGTATGTCAGGATTTTTTTGTGCATCAGAGGACATATGGATTTGAGCATACATCATGTTTCAATAGGAATTCCATGCAAGTCCTTTTACATGAAGCCCCTAGTTCCAGTCCCATAGCTGGATCACAGAGTTTCGGCGCTGCTAGTCAACAGCAGCAGCTGGCACACTGAGGAAGAACGTGAAGAACTCTGTTTCTTTGTTTAAGAACACTTGTTTGAGCGTCGAGGATGATACCAAGAGTAGATCCTCCAACAATCATGACAGTGGCCATTTGGTCCTCTTCAAAGATGACTGGCACCATGTGGAGAAAATGTGAAATATAACATAAATTTACAGCCAGTTCCATGTATCACTGTACATAAAACATATATAACATTTAACATTTCTTTCAGTCAACTATAAAAGTCACTTTTACATCAGTGGTCCTCCATCATGTCTGTTAACTTCACCAACATTTGTTTTGAGATCATTTAAAAATCTTGGTTCTTTCACAACAGTCCAATCCCAACCCATTTATATTCTTTTTTCTTCTCCATTCCACTTTTATGATAAAAGCTTTTTGAAGCTGTTTGAAGGCTAATTAAGAAGAGATGAAAGTGCCAGAAGACGTCTGTGTTCCATAGTGATTAAATTCAGTCTCTCCTTGATGGAAAACATGTTTGTTCAATAATCAGCCTACTGTGGAGAGACTTACAAGAATTACACATAGATTTTCTGTGATGGCCATTAAAGGATTAATTGACTAATTAATTACAGTGCCGTGGCTGTGGTGCTCAGTTTGGGTCAGTGTGCACAATTAGAGTGCCCATGTGAAAGCCTCATTCAGTTTAGATAAATTTGATGAATTGCATTCAGGTATCAGCAGAAGACTACAAGATTCTCTCTTCCCTTTTGGTGTATAATTTGGTAAAATTATTCAAAATCCAAGTATTATTTTGATCCCTGTGACTGAAATAATGTTAAACCATGATGGAGTTGCCAGGCGTAACAGCGCAATATCACCGTCAGCCAGTAGTTGGCTCCTATTCCAGTCGTTTATTTATTTATTTTTTTTCCCATCTAATGCTAACCGCTAGTGGTGGTAAGTCTGGTTCAGTTTATGGACTCGGGTTAATCCAAGTCACTCAGTGATGTGATCCAATTCATTTGAGCCCTCACATATAATGATTGATTCATTTCCTTTGTAAACTTACCTCTCTTTATTTTTGAACACAAACAGATAACAAATTACGACTGTGCAACAGGTATGAAAAAAATAAAATAACAATAATGAAATACAATTAAAAAAAAATTAAAATAACAAACATAACTTTATAAAAAGCTATAGACCTATACATATTATACATATACAATAATACAATACAATAATAAGTACAAATATAAATATATACAATAATATTATAATTCACTGAAATAAATAACTGGAGTTATGAGTTCTGAGTTAGCAAGTTGCAGACTCAGCCGGAGGGTCTGACGTTCTGAATCCTCTGAGATTAATCGAGTCATCTGACTTTTCTGAATCCTCTGAGATGATTCGAGTCATCTGAAGTTCCGGCTCATCTGAGAAGATTAGACTCATCTGACGTTCTGAATCCTATGAGATGATTTGATTCATCCTAAGTTCTGGCTCGTCTGATATGATTCAATTCATCTGAATTTCCGACTCCGAGGAGACCGAGTCCGTCATTCACTCACTTTCAGGCTAAATCACCCAAGTTAGCTGTGTTTCCGCAACACTGCTGTGCACTCTCGCTCACATGTCATTTGTACTTTACGTAGCTGCTAATGTTAGTGTTATATGACTAGAGGACTCATATGAACCGGGTCAGTGGAGACGTGGGACTCGTGTGAAAATCTCATCCTGGGCTACATCACCATGGTTGCCATTTAAGCGACAGTTATTCTTTACTTTCTCAACCAGCTTTGTTAACAGACTTCCTGCTAGTTCCTGGAGTCATAAATTCAAAAAAGTTCATTTTTGTCATAAAATCTCAATTGTATCTATCATGAAATAGATTTTTTTTCTTTCATAAAAATGGTTAATTTCATAAAAGTCACAGATTTTGGCCAAAAAAAGAGAACAACTTTTTGTTGTTACTCATCAGTCGTCAACCTAGTTTATTCGACTTTTCGATGTTGCATTGAAATCTTTGCACGCTCATGTGGCCCATAGGAAATGTTGACAAGTGGAATGTGGCCTGTGGGCCTTGAATTTGACACATGTGCTCCAGAATGTTCCAGACTGTTCTTGAAGAGTCTAGAATGTTCAGGTTTTCAGTACATGAATCCAGACAGAAGTGAGCTTGAAAAGTGGATGATTTTGTTACATTTTTTCTTCATGTGTGTTATCTTTATTCAGACATCAGATTTATTGAGATTAACCTTTTAAGTACGGAGATACATTCATTTCAATTTAGATGTGTCATTTTAGAGCAAGAACCTCAAAAATAGGTCTCATTAGAAAGTAATTTTATTTAATAGAAGGCAGAGAATGCTTAAAGCTGGAAGAATATATTCAAATGAATACTGCTGCAAAAACACACATCATGATTAAAGAGAAATATGAACAAGAAGACAGAGACTTGGAGAAAATAAATCATTCCATGTGTTTTAAAAGCCTCTCAGGCTGAAGTGTCTTTGATCTTTTCGTAATCAGACTGATGATGAGGTTTTGGAGTCTCCACCGGTGATTGATCATCTGCTGCTTCATGGTGGCGCTTCATGTGATCAACAGCTCACTGACTAATGTACAAACCAAAACCCACATTTTAGTTATAATAAGACTTCACATGCTGAAAATGAGACATTTTATCACTTCGTGAAAATATCAGCTCATACTGAACTTGATTGACAACAACATGTCTCTAAACACTGTAACATTGACAAATAAATGGTAATAAATATCTGCAACTCATTCTTCAGAGCTGAGGGGGGATCACAGATTGTGTCCAACACATTGACTGTATAATAAATTCTCAGTGTTTACATAGTCCACCACATTCTGTGGTCTGTGTTTTAATAGTTAGTAATAGTTACACTGAACCATGTGGCCATGGCCGCCTTAATGCACGGGTTTACCTGGGCTGAAGCCCAGGGGCCTCCCAAGTTTAGGGGCCTCCCATGTTCAGGTTCATGGTGAGCTGTAACTTGTCAGGTTTTCTGTCAATCACTGTAATTGCACGTTCCTTGGCTGCTGATTGATCCAAATTAGGAGTGACCCACGTGCCCCCATAGCCTATGGCCCGTGGGCTTACCTATCAGAATGTCTGTAGTTAGTTTTCGGGTGTGTATGATTGAGTGACATTGAATGGAAAATGTCGGGGAGGACGTTTGAGAGTGGTGCCCAGAAAAGAAAAAAACGTATTAAGACGGAGTTGCGCGAAAAAAAATTACTAAAGAGCATCCCAAAGCTCACCGGATTTTTTAAACCAACTGTTACGGAAGATGGAGCCAGCACAGTAAGAAGGTTGCTATTCCACACGCCGGAGGGAGCGGAGGATGCGCAGGCCGCGCAGGTGGATGTAGCTGGAGAGGAGCAGGGGACCGCTGGCAGCAATGGAGGTGAGGAGGTGGGGGCCGCCGACGGGGGAGCACAGGAGCTACAGGGAGAGGATCTCCAGGCCAGTTCGGGAGAGACGAGTCAGATGACCCATATAACAGTGACCCGGGCCGCTGGGGAAACAATATTGACAAAAACGTGCGGGCTTATTGGGCAAGAATGGGACTGGAGTCCTGTCAAAATAAAGATGCTGACGTGTCGGCATCGGAACGACAATATAAACAGCAGAGAAGATTTTTCTCAAAAATGTATTTCAAACGCAAACTCAGTAACGGAGTGTGTGCCCAGAGAATGGCTCTGTTATTCACCATCAGTAGGTAGAGTGTTTTGTTTTGCATGCAAAATATTTGGCGAGAACAAGGAAAAGTCAGCATTTGTGAGTGGGGGTTATTTTGACTGGAAACATGCTAATGATTGTGTAGCAGAACATGAAAACTGTGACATTCACAGAAAAGCCATGATCACTTATATCAATCAAGCAGCTGACAGTGGGACAGTGGTCGAGTGCTCGAGAAAGTAATCAGCAGAGTGAAACTTGCAAAGTATTTCGCTATCAGTGTGGACTCCACAGCAGATATCACACATGTGGACCAGTTGACTCTCATCCTGCGGTATGTATCACCAGAGGACTGTGTAGAGGAGCGCTTTGTAAAGTTCCTCCCTATTGAAAGCCACACAGGAGAAGCACTGTTCAACTCAGTTATTAGTGTTTTAGAGGAGATGGGCATTGACATTAATAACTGTAGAGGACAATGTTATGACAATGTTAATAATATGTCAGCAGCCTACAAAGGCGTGCAGGCCCGCATCAAGCAGATCAGCTCATTGGCACAGTGGGTGCCTTGTGCAGCACATACCCTAAACCTGGTGGGGGTCAACACAGTGAATTGCTGTGAGGAGACTGAACAGTTTTTCAGTTTTGTACAAGCTTTGTTCAACTTTTCATCAAAGACCACTTCACGCTGGCAGATGATCAGGGCAGGGTTGCAGCCCAATGATAATAAAAGAATAGAGACTTTGAAATCACTTTCTGACACAAGATGGTCATCACACGCTGTTGCTACCAAAGCCCTATGTCAGAACTATGCAGGGATCCAGCAGTCATTACTCAACATTGCTGATGATGAGCACCAGAATTTGAGCACAAGAGAGGAGGCTAGGGCACTCCACAAAAAGATGAACAAACTGGAAATTGCATTAATGTGCAACATGTGGAATGCCATCCTTCAACGTTTCCAGCGTGCGAGTACTGCACTACAAACGGTGGAATTGGATCTGTGTAATGCTGTGGGTCTGGTTCAGTCATTGCTTGAATATGTAGCAGGCCTCCGGGATCAGTTTGACAGCTTTGAGACAGCTGCAAGGAACATGTCCCCCATTGTGTCTCATGAGTACAAAGCAGACACCCAGCGGAAGAAAAAAAGAAAGAGACAAACTGATGAGTCATCTGAGCCTGAGTGTGAGCTATCAGGCCGCACAAGCTTCTGTACATCTGTGTATATCTACATAATTGACCGTTTAGTGTCAGAACTGGACAGAAGGTACCAGTCATACAAAGATGTGTGTGAAAACTTTGGGTTTTTAAATGGGTTGCACTTGATTTCCCCACAAGACCTCCGCTCAGCAGCATTGAGCTTGCAGAGGAAATACAACAGTGACTTGGAAGAGGACTTTGTGGAGGAAGAGGTACAGTTCAGAGAATTTGTACAGGATGAAAATCTGAGCAGCAAATCTGCAGTGGAGTTACTGAAATTTTTAAGAAGAAGAAAACTCCATACAGTGTTTCCAAACACAGACATAGCTCTACGGCTATTCTTGACTATGCCAGTGACCAACGCGAGCGGAGAACGGTCCTTTTCCAAACTGGGCTTGGTGAAAAATAGACTGCGATCAAGTATGCAACAAGACCGAGTCAGTCATCTCACACTGATGTCCATAGAGCATGACATCCTTCGGGATTTGGATTTTAAGGACATAATTAGGGCCTTCTCTTCAAAGAAGACCAGATGAAAGCACTTTTAAAAAGGTAAGAAAGTGCTTTATACATAGCTTGTGCAGGTTTAAATTGTTGTGGTTGTGCATTGTTTTAAGAGAAATGCACATTTATACTGCAAACCTTCTATAATATCTTTTTGGTACCTGTAATTAGGCCATGTTGCTATCCATGGTGCTGAATGGAGTATATTTGTGTGTCTCTGCAGGCACATGTGGTTGATTCAAAGGGCCCACTGAGGCCAGAGAAGAGGTTCCCACCTTGATCTGTTGCTGTTTTTTGCTTATTCAGTTATTATCAATGTTTGTGCAGACAGGTGACGGTTGGTGAGGTTTTTTAGAATATTTTTTGAAATCATATGTTCACACATTTTGGTTTTAGTATCACCAGAAGTTGCTGTGTGTGGTTGTTAAATAAAGTGTCTCATGTTAATACTCAAGTGGGCTCAATGACATGTTCATAGCAATATTATGGTGTTTTCTGGTTCAAAGAGGGAAAATTCACTGTTGTATGTGTCCAAAGAAACTAATGCATTTTGTTATATAGATCAGGGCTCTTCAACTCCAGGCCTCTTAGATGTTTCCCTGCCACAACGCACCTGATTGACATCAATGAATTGTCATCAGCTTTTCACCAAGTTCTGTTAATTAATCATTCATTTGAATTAGCTGTGCTGAAGAAGGGAAACATCTAAGACATGCAGGGAAGCTGCCCTCAAGACCTGGAGTTGAATAGACCTGACCTAGATATAACACTTTTTTTAAAATGAGACTATAAATTGAGGGGATGGGGGGCCCTACAAAACCTCTCAGCCCCGGGGCCTAACATTAGGTTAAGGCGGCCTTGTCTACAGGAATGTAATGACTTGATTGGTTCTGCTTCTAATGCTTTAAAATGTGTTCCCAAGTGTGGAGAGCTCAAAAAACATGATAATCATAGTGGTTCTTTTTCAAGAACATTGGAGGCTGTAGATGTCAGCCTTGATAGGACACTGACTCTGATCTATCCAAAGTCCTTTTGTGCTCTTTAAGTGCTTCTTTTTCTTGAAAGTCACTTATATTGAATTGAATTGCTTTGGGCTTGGTTTAAAGGCACAATATGGAGAATTCTTATTAAAAGCTGTATTTTTTCAAAAATAATACATCCACGAGGTGTTTAGTGGAGTTCAGAACGAAAGTATATCATTTCCTTAAAAAAATATATATATTTAGTCTGAATTAAATAATTTAAGAAATTTTGATGGGCACGACAATGACATCGTATTTACATCTTACCAGCTAAAAGTGCCCGCCATTGTCGGTTGCCAAATATGGTCTCTGTGCTCGGCACAGCTAGGCTGCCAGTGGGTAAAATGGTGGAGTCTGCTTGTCCTGCAGCTGCTTCAGAGCCCCAGCAGTGATATCGTTTGTCTGTCCCAGCAGCAGAGTGATTGGAGAATATGCTCAATCGATTCAAATAAAGGCAAATAAAGGGGAAATGGTGACTTTTCTCCTCGATCGGTAAGCTAACTCACTTGCTAACTTAGCTAATGTGACATGTCATTCAAACTCCTCTGCAATACTTGTTTTCATTATATGACATTGAACCTGGCTATGAGATTACTGATCGTGACCCATCAACCTCCATGCCCAGTAAATGAAGGAAATGGAGGCGGCTCAATCCTCCTGCCCTGTCCAGTATTGCTGGTTTCTCCACTGCGGTGAGTGGCTATTATAAAGAATATTCTAGCTTGCTATGAGCATACTGTGTTAAGTTTCATCAAATGTTTTTGTAAATTCAAATGTATAAATTCTAACTCTTTGTAGAAAGCTTCAGTCGCGGAAGAGTGGAGAAGATACCTCCTCAGCCTCAGGAATGAGATGCCTAGAGGACAGGTACAAAGCATAACGTTATTTTTGCCCTGTATTTGGTTATTTTTATTTTTGTATTTTTATTTTGTTTTATTTTGATCCTGCATTATGGACTGCTTTTGACTAACCTGGCAACCCGACTGCTGGAATTACTTTTTTTCTTGTTGCAACTACAATCCTGAGCCACTAGATGCTTTCTATTATACTTTGAAGACATTGTTGCTTGACAGGAAAATATGATAAGCAACTTTGTTTTGTGTTTTGTTTTGTGATGGTTTAAATTACATTTAAATTAAGGTTTTTTGTTTGTTTGTTTGTTTTTTTATTATTCATTTGGACTAATCATAATTGAGTCATCTTCATCCATTTTTGAATTTCCCTTCGGAGAAGTATCTATCTGTCTATCCATCAATCCATCCATCCATCCATCCCATGTCCCTAGACACACAAACTGCACATAGAAAGGCCCTCATTGTGATCTGGATCCAGCTATGAGGCAATAATACTGATCACTGGCAACCACTTGGCCTTGAACAGGAAAATGGATTAATGAAAATAAAATAAAATACTGGTGAATGTTATTCACCAAGAAACATAAGAAACAAATAAAAAAAGCATATTAAAATTTAAGAAATACAAATATCTATATCTATAGGTGCAGTGAAAAAGGAGATTCTTCACATGATTGAAAGATCCAGATCACTGAGAGGTGTAACAACAATGTAGAGGTCTCTGCCGCAGCTCTGATAGAACTCAACTCAGCACTTTTTTGATGGCTGCTAGTTGATATTGTTCTTCAGCCTGGAACTTTGCACTGACTGGACACACTTGGTCCTGACCAATAACATAACTAAGATTGGTCACAATTGCTCGTACAACCTCACATTTTGATAAATTGACAGTGAGCTTTGACCCTGCCCAGTGAGTAAACTGATATGGTCATGATGTGTCTCTCAAGAGTCTGTATATGCAACCACATAATCCAAATTTACTGCTCATCCCTCCATTATCACCAGTAACTCAGTTCATTAGGTGCTGAAATATAAGCCTGGTGGAGTAATAAAAGCAGCTAATTCTCGAGGTTTTAGGGACAAAGGGACTTACCAACACAGCTGTGTGGTGGAGGGGTGTGGATCAGGAAACAGCACCAGTGAGGGACAGATTAGCACACCTGTACTGCAGGTACCAATCAATGTCCCTCTATTTTAGCAGCAGCACACTGGAATTCAGGGACCAAAAGATCCAAAATAGCGTCTTAAGTATACACAGAAATAAAGCCAGTAAGAACAGGCCATATCATTGTTGAGTGTGTGCTGACTAAAGACCCAAGTAGCTGGTAATTGCTGAAGGATTTAAACTGGGGCAGTGGGGATCAAGTCCTGTTGTGTTGCTCTAAAAGTTAAAGTCTTACTTAAACATAGTAGCAAGTTGCTCAATTGTAGTTTTGTCTATGAGATAATGCTGATGCCCTTTAAAAAAAAAAAGTGTAATGTTAACATATAACTTCAGGTCATTAACATGAAGAAAAATTAAAGCAATGTGGACAGGGGCATCAATTCTATCAATTTTGGTAAGATAAATAAAGCTCTCACTGTGCACTCACTCATCCCTTTTCACTTTACAATCTCTGCCATTTGCTTTCTTAATGTTTTTGAAGTACTTTGGAAAAGGCTGTGAATCTTTGGGTATTTCTTGCTCTTCCCTCTTCATCAGCTTTCTGACAATTGTAGCCCTGTCTTTGTGTTCTGACCACAATCCTACGTCAACTGACAGCAGATCATCTGGGTCATCTGGTGTCTGATACTCAGTATCGCTGATTTCTGCCTCATTTGGCTCCTTGATTGCATCCTCATCTGTCCTGCTGTCTCTCTGACTGCTCTTCATATGCATGATCATTGGGCTGCCCTGTGGTTGCCTCATAGCTTAAAGATGACCCTGCATAAGCAAAAATAAATCTGTCAGGCTTCAAAAGTAAAGCTACATTGGCTACACCCTCATTTCAAGTAGGCCTACATAATTTCATTATAATGAGCTCGACATGTTTCATAGTCCTAAAGAAACATCAATTTCATATTTTATATAAGGCTGTAATGTTTGAAGAGTGATTATGATTTTTACTGCTTTTCTAAACCAGGGATAGAATAATGCATAAATGACAGGGTTCAAACTCGAGTTTAAATAGAAGAGGAAGAGTGTGTAGGATGCATGTGAATCACTGAGCAAGTCATCCCCTGCAAGAGACACACAGTAGTACGGACAGAAACATAGGAACACAATGACAAGAACTCCAAGAGTCCTGGATGCCTTTAACTTTATCTCCTTGTAGGAACAGTCACTGAAAGCTGAGGTGTGAAAGTTGTAATTTGATAATATTTGGCTGACTGAAATCATGAAAGTGGGAATGAACATTTAGGCACAGTTTTGCACGTATGTAAAATTTCATAATCATGTAGATTTGTAAAAGAGGACATGTACACAATTCTCTTTCTGTTTTTATGTAAATCCAACACTTGAGACATGAAATTACTGAGATTTGTGTTTGGCCCCTGCTTTTTATTCATGTTTATCTTCTCTAGTTCCTAATCTGCATAAGAAAACTTCTGTATAAAACGACAATAGAGAACATAAATGCTATTGAATAAAAAAAATATTTTGTCAGACTGAAATAATGCTGAAATAAAGAAGAAAAAAATAGACATGTCACCATATGTCATGTCACTAAAGATTTTGAATTAAATTAAACCTTATTTACAACACATTGGCCTCACGGGAGCTTGACCTCATGATTTCAAGAGAGACAATGAGTTTTGCTGTTTTTCTAAACCAGGGATAGAACAGAGCATAGACCACAGGGTTTACACATGAATTAAAAGAAAA
>JBAMYA010096199.1:0-21051 GCA_037176975.1 Arrhamphus sclerolepis | reverse complement strand
CACTGCTTCCCCCTCCTGAGGCGCCGGATGGTTTGCCAGAATTTCTTCGAGGCCGACCGGTAGTCCTCCTCCATGGCGTCCCTGAACTTTTCCCAGACCCGAGTTTTTGCTTCTGCGACTGCTCGAGCTGCCGTCTGCTTGGCCTGTCGGTACCTGTCAATAATTTTGTTGTAAAATCTCAAATTCCACAAAAATCGCAACATTTATTGTGAAGTTAAGACTTTTAAAAACTAAAATAATCATTTTCTTGTAATGAAAAAAAGTGAAAAATCGACTTTTAAAAAATATAAAAAAATTGTTCGACTTTTTACCGTACAATCAAGAATTTTTTAATTTAAAATCACATTTCCTTTTGTTTGAGAATAACTTTTTATCACATTTTGACATAAATTTACAAGAGTTATTAAATTGAAAGTTTGTTAATAATTTCAACTTTTTATTTTAAAAACATGAATTTCTTTTGTGATTTTTTTTAAAAAAAAGGAAATTTTACAAAAATTGCGAGCTTTGGAGAAAATGTGCAACTTTTTGTTGTGAAATCTTTTTCAAACTAAATCCCAACTCTGACGCCTGTGGTTCTGAAGGGTTCTGAGGACCTGCCTCCAGCCCACACTGGACCCACTTCAGCCTCCGTACAGAGCCAAGAGGTCAACAGACGACTGACAGGCGTTCAGACAGCCAGAGTGGGTCCACATCTGTCCACAGTCCTGAACACCTTACTGTCCACACACGACTGTCAGCGCCGACCCAGACTACGCCATCATCAAGTTTGCCGGTGGTGATGACACACTGACAGGGACGTGGTCCAGAGGCTGGTGGGGCGGTGCACTGACGACAACTTGGTCCTCAACACCTCTAAGACCAAAGAATTGATCACTGACTTCAGGAGGGCGAGGTCCAACCTGCAGCCCGTCTGTCCAGCTTCTAGTTCCTGGTACTGTGAAGAAGGCCCAACAGCATCTTCACTTTCTGAGGATCCTCCTGAGTGCAGATGTCTGTTCAGTTTTCATGATGCAGTCGTCACCAGTAATCCCATTAAGAGCTAATTTTTTTCCTCTCACATGCTGCGCTGGCGTCTGGGAAAATCACATTCAAAACCACTTGAACTAGAAGTTGTTTTCCTCACTCTGAGGTCTTCTGATCAGTGAGTGAAAACTATTATTCAGACATCAGACCGATGTTTACTGATGTGCTCACAGCCTGAATGTTTTACTCAAACGTTTGATTCATAATAAGATCAGGAAATAATTGCTGGAAGAACACAAAACAATATGTTCATAGTCAGAAATCCATCCACGATGATGTCACAGTGTCCTCAGCGTCACAAAAACCAAATATTTGAAGCGTCAGAATTCTGCCACATGAATTAACCTTTAGATGCAGGTTAAACAGACAGTTCTCAAAGCTTGAAGATGTAGAGAACAGAGCAGTTTATCTGATGACCACTAGGGGCACCCTCCTAGCATGTCACCGTATATGGTCACCAGAAGTGGTCCCTTCTGGTTCCAAACTAACTACCTGTAAAAAATATACTTCTTTCTGTGAAAGAATGCAGAGAACAATTACTGAGTTATCTGAAAGCAGAGCTGCTCCAGAATGAGCCATAAAACCATTAAAGCCGTTATTGTTGTTATTATTTATAATGTCTTTGGTGAACTGTGCACCAATTACCAGGCTGAGAGGAATTGTTCTAATTTTCCTGGAGATTAAATGATTCATTTGTAAGGGTTCTGTCTCCATTTTCCTCAGTTGCTGTCTGTCTCACTGTGGAGTTAAACTCTTTATATTACAAATATGCAAATGTGCATTGGCTGTATAGTAAATCAGATAGGAGGGTAATGAACTGCAGCTCTGAGCTCGTGTACCTGCTGCAGTGGATTATGTCTCAGCGCCGCACAAAGAAGGTCACAACCTCGTCTGGCGCGTTAATGCTCGTATCTCGTAATTCAGTTTTTAAACCCTGAAGCTAATTTCAGAGCCGTGTAGATTCTCCCCCTGAAGACCAGCTTCGTAACGCTCCTGCTCGTCCACTCGTCTTCTAAATCTCCTTTCAAATTTTAAATCCATTCATAAACTTTATGCATTCAATTTAGCTGCAAATATATGACGCTCTCTGCAGAGAGTGGTTTAAAGTTTCATCCTATGATATTTATATATTTTAGGGAAAGTGTGACTGTCCAGCTGCAACCAGAACCTTCTAATACCAAGTGCAGGTATAAAGGAGGAGATGATCGAACATCACCTGTAAAACAGCTAAAAATCCTAACTTTGCTGCTTCAAGAGTCATTTTACCTGAAAGACAATATTTAAAGTATATCTTTTATCTAAAGACAATCATAAAAGTATAACTAGAACATTTGATTCATTATTGACATCACAAGCTCAAATAACTGAGGTGGCGGTCAGCCAGGGCACTGCTGAGCAGACATTTGAGCGCAAACACTTGCTTTTTTGCGTCTAAATGTCACGACTGTGCGAATGCTTCGCGTAGCTACTTCCACTCCCAGAAAAACTCATTATACCAAACATTACAACAAAAACACCATCAAATTAAGGATTTTACCACAAAAAAGATGCTAATTTTGTTTAAAAAAAAGAAATTATTTCACTTTTACAATTTAACTTTTCTTGCCAAATTTAAAGTTCTTTTTTACGACAAAAGTTGACATTTTCTAAAATCTGTGATTTTACAAGAAAAACTTGCTCTCTCAATTTTATGCCAAAAATTCACTATTGTTAATGACAAAAGCTTCATATTTTGTATTTCACCATTTTACAAAAAAAAAAAGATTTAAGAACAAAAAGAGTCATATTTTGATAGTGTAGTATAGCATCCCAGTCAAACTTTTGAGACCCCCCCCAAGGAGCCAAGATAGCTAACTTTTGCCACAAGAAAAGCAACAAAAGGATCGATCTCTAATCTTTCTGAATCTTGATTTTTAAATCAGCACATGCTGAAGGAACACGAGCAGAACCTTAACATCAGAAACACCATCATGGACCGACTCCAGGAACAAGCGGGAACCCTGACCTCACAGCTGGTTGAGAAAGAAAAAAGATGGTAACCATGGTGATGATGTGACCCAGGATGAAACACAGTTTGACATCAAAGTAAAAGTAATTAGCTCTAATGGTTTTAAGTTCATTTCAGCCCAATGTTCCTCCTAACTGACTGCCATACCACACCTGAGAACGTCTCTGGGATCAGCAGTGGCTCTGACTCAGTCTGGATGTGATGACATCACTCAGGTCAGTTTTACTTCACCTCCAGGAGCCTGAGCCAGACTGATATTGGCAGCTGTGAGCAGATCAATGGAGATAACGGAGAGGAAGTGGAGCTTCTGGAATTGTTGGCAAAAGCAGACAGTAGACTCAGCGGAGACCTCAGTCAGTGGCCAAACAGTCACGATGGATGTGTGGCGGATCCCAGGTCGGTCCAAACCAGGACCCTTAGTTTTTCATTAAAAGTAAGAGATGACCATTTTCAGGACCAGGCATCAGTCGAACTCCCCACACCCTCCACCCTCCCTATACGGACTTCTTCACCGTGTTTCACCATATAAATTAAATTCCAAAGGTGCCATGAAGTTCATTAATTTTTTTTCTTGATCTCACTCCAAATATATATTGATTACTGTATTTATTAAAAATCCTGACCATAAAGGTTTTCCAAGATAAACTTAATTAAGACGTGACCTTCAAATCATTAACATTCCTCCAAAAAGTCAAGTTTGTCACGTGTCCGGCCCTCCACTTCATCTCATCTGACCCGTGAGAGCGTTTAAAGATGATCATGAACTTCGACCTCAAACATCACTGAGGAAACGTTTAATTCACTTCTGACATCAAAAGGTGGAATAACTGACGTGGACACAAAATCATGACTTTTTGACATAAACCAGCTACTCAACAAATATTTGCAGAAGAGATTCACAACAAAAAGTTACAAGTTTTTGTCAACACTCATGATTTTAATAAAATTTAAAAAAAAAAATTAAATTAAGTTGAAATTTTCCAAACTGTTGTACTCTTTCAAAAAGTTTTAAAAAATCATAATTTGTGACAAATGTGATAGGCATGATGTGTTTTTTGTTAACGATCTAGTAAAATTTGAAAACTTTTTATTTGTAATTTTTTCCAAGAAAATAAAATTGTGATTTTAAGTACAAAACACACAAAAGTTGCAATTTTTGTGAAATTTGGATTCATGACAAAACTGCACTGTTTTTATTTTTTTATTATTTTACAAAAAGTAGTTTATTTTTCTTTTGCAAGTCTTTTTTTATTGATAACGCTGCCGTATTTGCTGATGTCAGTATCTAAACTTGTCACTGCTCCCTGGTGGAGGTTTTGCTAAACAACACAAACACCAGTAACGCACAGATGTACGATTAGTAGTCATGGAAACGAGGTCTAGAAGGGACATACAGAAGTATAAATGGCCTTCAGGCTTGAATGAAGGTGGAGAACGTTGAGAGCTGAGCTACTTTCATTTGCTGAGATTTTCTGGTTAAAGTTGTTTTTATTTACACATGACAACAAACAGGAAGGATGTTACCGCGGTCGGAAAACATGTATGTTATGTTGGCCTGTGTGAGTGGTTATTTCTCTACATCTGTTTAGCCCAAAGAGAACCAGGACGGGCTCCCTCATGTCCCTGAGAAATGAGGGGAACTTTCTGTTTGGGTGTCGATAATGGATGGAAGACCTGGGGCCTGTATCACGAAGTTAGATTTTGCTTTAGCAAGGTGCTTTCAGGGTTAACCCTGGGCTTTCTGTATCAAGAAACTGGGTAACTGCATTTCAAGGTACATCACCAGAGTAACATATGTAGTAACATATAGGATTGAATCCAGTCCTATATAAAGCCCCACCCACTGGCTAATCAGCTTTTTGGGGAAAATGATGTACTCTCCCAGACAGCATTATATCTACTATATACAGTCAATGGACATCATACTTACATCTTGCAGACGTCGGCAAGATGTAAAAGGTTTTATCAGCAAGATGTCGCATGGAGAGTGTTCGCTCGTTGGTAAAATATCACCCAGATGTTGGCCCATAATGGAAGAACACCATCAGGCGACGGTTCAATAATGGTGGGATAGCAAGACTCTGTAGCTCTAAAGGATGAGCAACGGTTCGCCAAACAGAACGTAATGGGTTTGACTCCAGGTTTCACAGTTATATCGTGCTTTTGTAAAATGTTATAGGTTAAGTTTACTACTTTCTACCACAGCTCAGTATCTGGATGGATTTTATTCATTTCGTTTTATTCATTGTGAACTTCCCACTGGGATGAATAAAGTATCTATGGTCTTCAGGCCACTAACTTGGAATATGGATGATTTAATAGTGGCCAAGGCTTCAAGCTTTATTCCAGCCTGATCTTATATTCAAAGGACAAACTTACCGGACGCAATGATGTTTTTACGTTTATTTATAACCTGCTCCCGCGTCCTTGACACCCCCGAGGGATTGCATCTGGGGAAGATGACTTAATGACTAATTGTCATACATTCTATTCATTAGCATAACACACTGATTTCATGGGCTTCACAGCTGTGCTCAGTATCAGATGTATGTGTAAATTATGCATTTACGCTGTCCGTTATGCGTTTCCAGGTATTTTGCCTCCTTCTGGCAACAGCAACGGTGTTAGATTTCTCACGTAGGTTCTCTTTTTCTTCTTCGTATTTTATCGGTATGAGTCGCTGTTCCTCGCCTGTGAAGTACAGCGCTCGTTCTTTCCCTCCTATGACACTCATGGCGCTCATGATTGTGACTGGTTTGCTACTTTGGAATCTGCCCCTTAAACGTGCGCGTTCACAAGTTTGTGTGAGCTAACCCTGGGTTGAGTTACCGAGTTGATAGACAACATCGTGATACTGACTACCCTGATTGGGTTTTGCTAGGCTAAGTTGAACTGGATACGTCTGAGGAACCCAGGAAAACTTACCCCGTTTTGTGATACAGGACCCTGGTCTACGTAGTGAAATTTAGAAATACTGATAAACTGCAGTCACATCACTTCTATAGGAAGTAAGAAAACATTTCTGGGGCTCAAAAAAGCAGATGATGAGCAACCCTGCCAACATCTCCTCCTGGTGTAGAAGAAGAGCGTGAAGCAACCACCGATCTGCTGGGTTAATGTGAGAGCAGCTTGAAAAGATCACGTAAAATCACATGATGGACAGGGAGCCAAGTCAAACCCAGCACCTGCCAGATGTTCCACAGCTGGAGCTGCAGCTTCATTAGGGTGTTATTTAACAGAGTTGTGATTGATGAGCAGTTGCTACGCTCCAGCAAGATGTTTAAAGACAGAAACAGGCGTTTCAGGCAGCTGCTGGTTCATCAGTGGAGCAGCCAAATCATTTCAAACTGAGACAGATTTAAAGTTCCATTTCAACCAGGGACTTTCTGTTGTTTGAAATGTTAAAAACTAAAATGACAGTGACAGTCAACATGCTTTTCAAAGGCTGACAGGGGTTTCCAGGGTCTGACATGTTCGGGTCAAAAATACGGCAGAAATAATGCAGCTCTTTTCTTTTAAAAACATGTCTTTGCAACTTTGTTCATAGCAGCCAGTTTTAGAAGGCGGAGTCAGAAGCTCAGCTTGACACCACCTCTCTGGTCAGAATTCGGTGTTTGAGCTATGTGCCTCCATCAACAGTAATGCTAACCAGCTAACTGCTAGTTACTGTGTTCTATGGAAAAGAAACCAGGTAGCTGAATGAAAGGAGAAGAGAGAGGAGTCGGCTCTAACTGGACGGGAGTCGGCTCTAACTGGACGGGAGTCGGCTCTAACTGGACGGGAGTCGGCTCTAACTGGACGGGAGTCGGCTCTTCTGATTCGCTACATCGGCTCAATGTATTGTTGGCTACATTTAAAAGTATCGTCACGAGCAAAAAAATAAGCTAATTTTGTTGTCAAATGTTTTCATAAAAAAGTTAATTTGTCATCAAGTCTCAAATTTCACAAAAATTGCAACTTTATGATAAAATTAATCCTTTTGTAAAATCACATTTTGTCTTAATATTGCAAATTTTGAAAGGTTAAGACTTTCTTCCCCCCAACAACCAAAACGTTTTAATCATACGATCACAAATATCCCAAATCTGTGACTTTTGAACTTAAAATTACAATTTCTTTTTGTTGGAAAATAATCAACTTCTGTTCAATATTTTTGACACAAAATTACAACAACAGTAAAATTACAAATTTTGTATAATTTAAAATTTTTGTCCTTAACTTTTGTTTAAAAAAAAGAAAAAAGCTAATTTGAGAAAATTTTGAATTTTGACAAAAATTTGGAACTTTAAGTTGTAAAATCTGTTTCAAATGTTTACTAAATCCTGAATTTTTGACATAAACCAAAACGAAGTGGAAAAATGTGGAGTAAAATTTGGGCAGATCTTTGTGAAGTCATACACGCATTTATACAAAAACCCGTGACCTGAGTGCATAATGGAGGCTGTTTTTACCCTGCTGCTCTGGAGACGGTCTGAGTGCCACAGACAAAAGCACATTAGCACGCAAGCAAAGCCATAATTATCGATTAAAGGAGCTCTCCAGCATTTAGAGGAATCCCGTGTGTCTCCTGCAGGGTCACATGAGAAGATGGACATGAGTTTCCTCTCTGCGTTCAGTGCAGATCTGCTCATGGAGCTGCCCCATCCATGCCTGGAGTTTAATGTGTTCCAGTCAGAACAAGAGTCTTTCTGCTGAAAATAAACACATTCTGCCTCATTTTTAAAAGCTCGCACTGTTTCTTGAAGTCTAAAAGAAACATCTGTGACATATTTTTTTTTTTTTGAATCAGAATAACACATAAATGGAGCATAAAACCTCTTTTTGAACCACATTTTTACTGCTTTGTTAATACCAGCTGGTTTTAGGGAGTGGAGCCTGTCCATCAACCTTTACTACACCCTTTTAAAAGTCAGAATTACAGCTTTGTGGCTAAATCCATCTCACTAGTCTGAATCAAACCAAAGAAAAAGAAAACTGCAGTAGAGGCTGCGGGTCCTTTACCGACCACTAGAGGCTGGAAATTCTCTGTTGACTACTAGAAGCTGCAGTTCCTCTACTGACCACTAGAAGCTGCAGTTCCTCTACTGACCACTAGAGGCTGCAGTTCCTCTACCCACCACCAGACGCTGCAGTTCCTCTACTGACCACTAGAGGCTGTAAGTCCTCTCCTGACCACTAGAGGCTTAAAGTCCTATAATGACCACTAGAGCTTGCAGTTCCTCTACCGACCACTAGAGGCTGTATGTCCTCTACTGACCACTAGAGGCAGCAGTTCCTCTACCTACCACTAGAAAAATATCAAAAACTATCGCAATTTATCACAAATCTTTGTTCTAAAAAATTGTTAAAAAAAAGGATTAACTTTTTGTTGTAAAATCTTTTTCAGTCATTTACTAAATCGTGACTTCTCACATCAACCAGCTGCTCTCAGTTGTTCTACTTTCTGATTCCAGAACTAAATCAAATGTTCCCTCAGAAATGTTCTAGTTAGAAGTTTATGATTGTCTTTAAACGCTCTCAAGGGCCAGATAAGATGAAGTGGAGTGCCTGTGGGCCTTGAGTTTGACACATGTGGTTTAGAAACCTTTTAGGTGACATCACAGGGGATTTGTTCAGTTCTTCTTCTCCTTCTTACAGTCAATGTTTTTTAGTACACTTCAAAAGAACAGTGAATGGAGCAGGACATGAAGTCAGGTGGAAAGACAGACGGGGAAGCTGGATGATGTTTCATTTAATTAGGCCTGTGATAACACAGAATCCAGCAAATCTCCATAATTATATGTTTTGACCCTGTCAAGAAAAATTGTTAGGGTTGAGTTATGTTAGGGTTTCTGAGTTGGTTGTTTTCATGCTTAGAAAATAAATGTTTTTATCATGTGTACCCTTTACACCGATAAAATGTCAAAAGTTTTGTATTTTCAATTTCAGCCAGTTTTTGCTTTTAAGTTTTCTAAAAGTGAGCTAGATCTTTAAATTGTGTTGTGTAGTTGGTGTTTAAAGACTAATTTCAGGACACTTCAGACTTTTTCTGCTTAAATGATTAACTTTTACAGCCTAATATCTGTTGAAGATTTTGCAGAGGTCTTGAAGCTGCAGTGTCTCATCGTTGAAAACTAGATTTTGTTGCTTCTTGGTGATTAAACTTTAAAGCAGCCAGATATTCATTCATTGTGTGTAATCTGCTGATGGAAGCAGCAGAAAAGCAGCAACAGCTGAAAAATGACCTGCAGTTGTGAACAACAGCTGCTTCAAACACCCCCACCCCCCACCTACCGTCTTGCTGCTGTAAATTGAGCCGTTGGTGTGTTTTTATTGGCGGAGAGCAGCAGTAAATGGACTATTGATGGCCAAACTGCCCACAATGCACCTTTAATGGACCATGAGTTAGCTCCGTGATGCAGGTGATCCATTCACAAGTGGATGTCTGCTGGAACGATCCGTCTTCTGTTTGGGGGAATCCTGGAACCAGGGCCAATGGTACAGGGATCCATTTAGCAGGAGGCTGTTGGTCAGTTAGCGTCAATGACTTGACAAGAAGCTTTTTCTGTCACAGCAGATCATCATGTTCTTCATCATGATTCAGGTTTTACCCTCCTGAATGTGGAGGGTCTTCTAGATATGTTGGTCCACCACCCTACTGGTCATAGAACTATGACCAGCAGTGAGTAAATGAACAATGCTGGAAAACAGATTTGGAGGTGCGGAACCTCAGTAAAGCACAAAAACAAACCAAAAACATCAACAGAACTTCTGAACACAAGAAGTTCTTATTACTGCTGAGCTTAAGTGATGTGTATTCACCCATTTTCCATCCATCCATCCATCCATCCATCCATCCATCCATCCATCCATCCACTTGTCTATCCATCCATCTGTCCATCCATTAATTTGTCCATCTGTCCATCCATCCATTTGCCCATTCATTTGTCCATCCATCCATCCATCCATCCCTCTGTTCATCCATCCACCCGTCATCCATCTATCCGTTCACCTATCCAGCCACCATCCATCCACCTGTCATCCTTCCATGAGTCATCCATTCATCCATTCATCTAGAAACCATCCATCATCCATCTGTCATTCATCTGTTAATCATCCATCACCCATCCATCCACTCATGCATGCATCCATCATCCATTCATCTAGCAACCATCCATCATCCATCCATCTGTCCATTCATTTGTTCATCATCCATCATCAATCCATCATTTGTCCATTCATCCTTCATCCATCCAACCACCTGCTACACACATCTCTCTGTTGTTTTAATATTTAATGAGATCTTTAAGGTCACAAGGACCGCAACTCTTCAGAGTTTAGAACAGTCTGTGATGGGAAGAATTATAAAGGAAAGAAGAGAAGAAGCAGTATGATCAGTTTTATTTTTATTTTATTCATATAGTATGATCTGATAATCCTTGACAAAAGTCTCAGTGCAGCAGTTTGGATCATGTGGAGGCTGTTTTAGGACGTCTTATTGATGAAGAAATGCACTAGTCCAGTCATATGCAGCCTAGTCACATGGACTCGTTAATAAGGTTGGAACCCTCAAACATGGTCCTGATGGAGGTGTCTTCCTGTTTGAAGGAAGTTCTTTCTTTCTACTGTCGTCTTGTGCATGCTCGGGATTTGGATTCTTATAAATAATATTCTTAGACAAGGATTGGCAACCTGTCCAGGTGTACCTGCCCTTCACCCAACCAGAGCTAGACTCCATAGATGATGGATGGATGGACAGATGGATGAATGAATAATATACACTTAATAGTACTTAATTTTCCATGTCAGATAGAGATTGTTTTAATGATACACTGACACCTCTCTGTGGCCATTGAGATTATTTAGCTTTAATGAGCTTTAAAAGACTCACTGTTTGCATGAGAAGAAAATAGAGGAATAACAGCTCAGCCAATCACCCGTCAGGCCTCACAAACAACCACCAAACATACCATATACTCTGAATGACTTCAGAGCCCTCAGCTCCCAGAAGGAAAATGCGATAAAATAAAGTAATCATTCAGCACTTTTTGTGGTCTGAGCTGTTATTGGACTGGATCAACTTCAGAGGCTGAAAAGAGTAATTTCACAGGTTTTTGATCTGAGAAAAATGGCTCTGAACAAAGGCGAAAGCTGCAGTAACAACTTTCAAACATCCAGTTTGCTGGAAAACATCTTAATTTAATCGTTTCCTCTGAGCACTGAAGCAGCTGTGGGTTCCTGGGGGGGCAAGGAGCCTCGTTTATGAGTGCTGAACATGATTCAAATGAAAGAATGAAAGTTTAGATTTATAAAAACAGAATTGGCAGGAGAACATGTGCAGCTTTTCGGAGACTCTAAACCATGAACACAGACAATCTGGACACTCAGTTGGAAATTAAATGTGAGAGCCATAATACATGCTACAGGTTCTCTCATTCAGGTGTGCTGACACAGTGCTAAAAGGAAATAACATCAGCAATATTAGAGAAACAGTAGGAACTACCAGAGTACCACAAAAATAGTGTCCTCTAGGCGGCAGCACCAGTCGAAGCCAGTCCTTACTGCTGTGTTTAAGGCTTTTGGAAAATACAAAAACCTCCAGTTGAATGCAAAGTTCAAAACTCCCACTGATTCAGAAGGTGTGGATTTAGTGTGATGGTGAGGACAACACGGGGAATAATGTTGATGTACTGAACCTCAGAAGAAATTCCCAAGTGGTGAAACTATCCACTTCTTTTGGAATAACTGGAAGAAACCATTAGTGCAGAAAGGCACAGGTCTTCAAAAATCCAGAAGAGTGAGGTCTTCCCCCAGATGTCACCTCTATTGTCACTGTCATTGATCTGGATTTGTAAAACCACATCCAAATCGTTTGGAGTGGAAATAAAGTGGAACACATTAAAGACAGCTGTCAATCTTCCCCGAGTTCAGACCGTGGAAGAGAAGTACAGAAAAGAAAGAGCTAGAAGAGCTACATCTCAGATGCTACAGGCTTCACTTAATATGTTAAATGTTAAAAGTCCATGAACAAGTAGGGTATGGACCAGTAGGGTTTGTTTGGAAGTCTTTCCAGTAGAAAACCTCTGAGAAAAACATGAAAGGTCGATTGAGGTTCACAAAACTGCATTTGAACAAGCCATGAGACTTTAAATATCTAGTCACATCACATGTATTTCAACAAATCAAGTGTGTAAACTAGAAATGTTTTCAAATGGACTGACTGACATTTTTCTGCAACTCCACATCCACACATTTACTGTGATTTATAAAAGAAGCCTTACATGAAAGATTGTTGATATGGCTCACACAACTGAAACGTCTTGAGACATTAAATTTTCTGCTTTTGCTTCTCCTTCTAATGTATTATTTTTAAATGAAGTCCAATTCAGCTGACTTTAGTGAATATTCTGCCAAAACGCAACCCTTATTCAGCTGGAGTTCAACCAGAAGTCAACCAGAACACAACCAGAGTTCAGACAGAATTCAACCAGAACACAACCAGAGTTCAGCCAAAAGTAAACCAGACCTCAACCAGAGTTCAGATAGAAGTCAGCCAGAACATAACCACAGTTCAACAACAGTTCAGCCAGAAATAAACCAGAATGAAGCCAGAGTTCAGCCAGAACATAACCATAGTTCAACCAGAGTTCAGCCAGAAGTAAACCTGAACTCAACCAGAGTTAAGCCAGAACACAGCCAAAGTCCAGTTCAAGTTCTGTCAGAACTCAATTGGAATACAGACTTATGCCAGATTTCAACCAAAATTCACCCAGAGCTGTTCCAGAATTTACTTCAGCTAAAGTTTACTCACATTTCACCCATAGTTTAACCAGGACCAATCCAAAGTTCAGCTGGGGTTCAATCAGATTTCATCCAGAATTTAGCCAGAGCCCAGCCAGAGTTGAGCTGGAGTTCATTCAGACCACTGCCAGAATTGTAATAAAGCTCAGGCAAAGTTCAACCAACATTCAGCTGAAGCTCAGCTAAAGATGAGCCAGAATTTTGCCAGAGCTGAGCCTGAGTTTAGTCAGACCTCAGCCAGTGTTCAACCAGAATTATGCCAGCGTTCAGCCTGACATCAGCCTTAAACGCAGCCGAGATCCAACCAGCAGAGGTCAGTAAAACGAAGCTTTTGCGGTCATGTTAATGTTACCCTTTTAGATGTAGGCGGTTTTGGCTGCACAGAGGCGATGAATCCAGCCGAGATGTCTGAATGTGTGTTTGTGAGCGAGCCCGGAGCTGAGCTGCTAATATTGAATAATGGATGGCAGCATTAGAGGCTTGTAGCTGATTCGAGAGGCTCATTAGAAAGTTTATATTGTCTTTCTGCTCATTGCTCCTTCCTTTCTCTCTCTGTGTGCATTTACTTTATTCCCTCTTACTCTGGTGGCCTTTCAGCTCTCTCCTCCCATCTTTCTCTGTGGTCATTATCTGCTGCAGCTGGAGCCAAGACTCTGTCCTGCAGCAGGAGGAGGAGGACAACACATCGAGTGGAGGCTTGACACCAGGCCAGGAGAGGGATGGAGGAAAGGAAGGAGGACAGGAGAGACGGAGGATGGAGGAAGGAGGGAAGGTCAGGAGGAAAGTGTGAGAAAGAGGGAGGAGGAGGATGTTTGCAAAGTTGCTATCTGTGTCTGTGAGCCTCCAGAGATCAGGAGTCAAGTAAAGGATATTGTCTCTTTATTGATCCACTCAACTCTGGAATTAACCTGGGAAAAATACAATTTATGCTTACCGGCATCAAGAACTTTCTCACTGCAACCATAGAAAGTTAGTGAGCCTTGAAAACTAGAGTTTAGGGCTTAAAATGTAATTTGCGAACACGCAAACGCTTATTTCTGGCTCCAATTAACTGAATCCTGAATCTAGTAGCACACAAATATCTGTGTGAGATATCAGACCAGCCACTGTAGATGTGCATGGATGAACCTCTGAGCAAGGCAGCAAACCCTGCAGAGCTGGAGTAAACCGCAAGCTTAAAAAAAGGGGAAAGTCTCCTGAGGCCCAGGTCAGCCCGTTTATTCTGGGCTGTTCTCTCAGTTTGCTAAATATTTCATGGACAAGATTGTGTCATCCAGCGTGGAGCTGCCGTACCGAGAACCAAGCCGACTAACAGACCAACGGGCTAAGATGGGAAAAAAGAAATAAGTAGAAGACAAAAGGAAACAAAGAGTCAACAACGCATATAGACCAGTTCAAATGTCAAGGCTGATTCTCAAATCTGCGTGAAACCTTAATAGAAGATGCTGCTTTCTGATTGGAACAGATAGGAATCCATTAGTGCTGAGTCAGCGAAGTGAGCGCACAGACTGATCGGTATCTCTCACGTGTAATAGCAGAGCCGTCCAATCACAATTCAATAGAGGGGACAAACAGCCACTAAAAATTAGTTTAGAGAGGAGAACAGGAAGGTCAATTAAACTGTGATCCCTCTGATCAGACTGATGCAGAGGAGGAGGCGTTCTTTGATGGGGAACAAAGTGTATTTCTACTTTTACTTTATGCTTTTCAGACAATTTTACCTAATAAAGACCAAGTAACATTCACACGAACCACTGAGGTAAGCCAGATGTTTAATGTCAATAAATGTGTCTAAAATTTCTTTTAACTCAACTCATCTCACACAAAAACACACACAAAAAGACAAGAATAAACAAGAGTTCCTGAAGACTGGAGTCATTGCAAAAATAAAACTAGACGACTAAAAGAGATGTCTCACAGCAGACTCAACAAACACTGACAGTCTTACCTCAAAAGTGTGGTCAAGCTGCTGCTCAAATTCCCCAACATGTGTCAGATCGTCACAAACAATCACCTCGTTAAAGTGATTAAAAACCTTCAGTGTGTAAGACAGATGAGAAAGAATCTCCTCTGCTGTCAGCACTGATGCAGAATTTATCACCAGACTCAGTCCAACTGGGATTCCTAAACTAAACAATGTCAATCAAAGTGTTTTAACCTAAACACGAGGGCTTGTTTGGATGTTTAAACTTAACCAGGGTATTGTTTTGTCTACACATTTTCAGGCAGTTCTGGTGCCTAATTCTGACTAGACTGTTCTGCCACCTAAACCCGATGAGGATGTTCACGATGACAGCAACAATGGCTAATAGGTGCAGCTGGGTAATTTTGTGAAAAAAGGGCAAAATAATGGATCTGCAGGAGGGAGGGAAACACCAGAGGGCTAACGCAGGAATAAAATTGTTTGACTTTGAAGTCGTAGGAAAAGGTGCTAGAGGCTAATGATATTTAGGCTATAGGCCTCCTAACCTCATCCCCCAAAAACCAGCGCATTCGACTTCATGACTGAAAAAGTGGAGTAATCCTAACGAAGCTGCCTATCAAAGACTAGCATGGCTCTGATAGCTTCAGCATATGTTCAAAAGCTAAGTTTTCATTTTTTATACTTTTGATTAATATTCCTTCAGTTCTCAATTAATCAGTTCTGTAAAGCACATTAAATTTGTTTTATGTATGAAATGTGTTGCATAGATAAACTTGCTTCGCAGCCATCTTTGTGTCTCTGTTACACCGTTCCAACATCGTTATTTCACACAACCCTCATTTCGCCTGTTACTACCTCCCAGGGTGGAATAGACTATTAACATCATTAATCCTGATTATTACACCTCCATTTCATGTGGCACAGCAGTGGTGGAGTGAACTTAGAACTCATCCAGACCAGAGAGCCACTCAGGATTTTGAAAAGTTAACATTAGCACGTATGGATGGTTTACTAACTTTAAAACGAGATGCTAATTTGATGAGAGTGGCATTTGCCGAAAATGGTTAAAAGAAAAATGACAACCACGTTGACACACTTCACACGATTCACAGCGTGGGTAACTTAATTATCTCCATCCTGCTTTCCTGACCTAGAGAAAGAAAAGATGTCATCATCATGAACTAGCGACTGGTTACGGATTTATCGTTGACTAAAGAAAGTGATGAGCTTGTCAGTTCAGTGCTAAACGATGCTGTGGTCGACATGCAGGAAATCACAAAAGAAGTGCTAATAAACAGACTTATATTATTACATATTACATGTGTGCTGACGATTACTGACCAATGAAATCGTCTTTATGGAGATCAGCTGTCAGAGGCTGAAAATGGGCCAGTTCCAGTCACCAAATCACCCTTTAATGGCCTTAAACTTATTCTTTGGTAAGTGATAAAATTCTTTCCATTATTGGGAATTAATGGACTTAATTCAGATTAATGGACAAAAGCATGGCTCATATACGAGAGAAAATCACTATCTGGTGTGTTTTCAGTGTAGATGGATTGAAATGTGGAGAGCAGAGTGGCGTCTGCTGCTGGGAGCTTCCAGCAGACTTATTTCCATGTTCACCACAACCACACCCAAGCTGGAGCCTTTAAATGCTCTGAAATGTCATGTTTGCTGCATGAGCTGATAATCTGTTCTTTTTATCACAGGAAAGGAGAAAAAAAATGTTAGGAGGAAGTAAAAGAAGATGTCCATCAGCATGTGCGGAGTTCTGACGTGAAGGAGGACTGAAGGAAATGCAGCGGCTCGTTCCTCCTCTGCTCTTCACAAGGACAGCAGTATCGACCGGACGAGTTTGATCACCAGCTCACTTTGTTTTTCCTCTTTTAAAACTTCTATTCTGGGTTACAGCAGGCTGCTAAAAGCCTCCCCACTCTCCTTCTCGTCTTTCCTCCTCTCCAGCCCTCCCTCCCTCCTGTCACCTTTTCTGGCTCTCCTCCCCAGAAATCCTCTCCTGGTGGCTGCTCCTTCCCTTTCTCCTCTCCTCCTCTGGTGTAACCCATGTTTAATTGATGGAGTGATGATGAAAGTTGCAGGAGGAGGGATGGTTGTTCCATGTTCTCTCCTCCTCTGGTGAAGGAGATCTGGCTTTGAAAGCAAACTGAAATGCTGCATCTCCTTCTCTGGACTGTCATAACCAATTTACTGATGCTAATCTTTATTTTTCAATTTCTTGAATCTCTAATTGGTCCCAAACATCTTTCTAAAGTAGCATTTCACTGTCAGAGATTATGAAACACACCTAACAAGTGTCACAAACTGACTGATGGGTTGCATCACCTTCAAACAAACATCTTCTGGTAATCTTCTTTCAAAGCCAACGATTGTTCCTCAAATGTCCACTAGAGGCAAAATTAAAAAAACATCAAACATACATTCAATAGCAGATTGGACCTCCTTTTTCTTTCAGAACCACCTTAATTCTTGTTGCCATAGATTCAACCAGGTGTTGGAAACATTCCTCAGAAGTTCTGGTCCACATTGACATGATAACATCAGCAGATGGTGAGAATCTCATGTTCCTCCACATCTCAAAGCTGCTCTACTGCACTGAGATCTGGAAACTGTGGAGGTCACTGGAGTTCAGAGAACTCATTGTTATGTTGAAGAAACTAGTTAGAGATGATCATGGAGAATCATCCTTCTGGTAGCAGAAGTAGAAGATGGACCACTGTGGTCATGAAGGGATGGAGGTGGTCAGAACCAGAACCAGGTGGACTGTGGTGTTTAAACCAGAATCAGTTGTCTCAATTTGGAATTTAATAAAGCTGCAGTACCAGAGTTTATTAAAATTTTTATTTATTTATTTATTTTGCCAATTTCATAACTTATGTTGTAAAATCACAGCTTTTGTAATATAATCAAGACATTTAAAAAATGAGAAATTTCACAAAATTTTATAAGCCAAACTTTTATAAGTTGTGACTTTGTGATTGAAAATTATTAGGCCTACTTGTAGTCTTTAAAAAAATTAATAAATCACATTTTTTTTAATAAAATTGCTAATTTGGTAAATGTGCAACTTCATGTTGAGTAAGAAAACGTAGTAAAAATGACAGATTTCCCAAAATTGAGACTGATGAACTTTTTGTTTCTAAATCATTCATTAATTTGCTTTTTCAAAAAAATTAACTTTATCACAATATTACAAATTTAAAAATGACAAACTTTTTGTTGTGAAATTGAGAATTTTGTTGCATAATCATGACATTTGGCCATCAAATCAGACATTTTGATAACTTTCATTTAACTTAACATTGCGACATTATTATAAAATAACACATTTATTCAATATCACTGCTTTTGGCTGTAAAATGAAAATTTTCACAAAACTTCTGAAAGTTGTGACTTTTTGACCAAAAGTTATGACTTTATGTTTGTTCACAAAATCACAATTTTTGGACTCCTGGTTACGCTGTGGTGGTCAGTGTTGCTCCAGAGCTCCCAGTAGTAAAGTGTAAAACTTCCCAGAAACTCAAATTCATTTAGTCAAAAGTCCACTGTTGCTAATTAAAAAGAAATAACTGAAATGGGCAGGAAAAAACAGATTAGCCCTGGCCAAAGACACAGTGTGAGATGAAATGGACAACACTCTGACTCATGAAGAGACCGAGGAAGACGGTGACGACGAGTTCTTACACCCAGGTGGAGGAAAGACCGACACATGTTCGAAAATATCATCAAGGAAATATGAGGTCTGGAAGCAGAAATGAAAGAGGCAGACGTTGTGAAGAAGGGGAAGGACTACAATACTGCTAACAAGGTCCTGAAGGAGAAAGACATCTGGCACTAAAAATAAAGTAAAGAGTGGGAACATGTGGAGAAATCGTCTCCAATGACGGCAGCAGTTCTCGTGGTGTGATTTGTACTGCTGATACAATCTGTCGTATCTTTTTTTTTTAATTACCTCTTGAAATTACATTATGGTAGGTAGATTTGGAAGGCAACAAAAACATCTGCCCTCTGATTGGACAGTTTTATTTGTGGTTAAGTTGTCCCTGTCCAGTCATTTTAAGACATAAAACTGTCAAAACCCATTTGGAATCATTGGTGAACATTAAGTTTCAAGCTAAAAACACTATTGACTCATTTGAGGCGTAACTCCTCCCTCATTCTTTTCATCCATAAGTAATATTATGGATGCAATTATACGACTACATAAAAGTGGTTTCCCTCTAAAAGTTTATGATCTAGTCTGTAATTAACAAAGCGAACCACACTAAACTGACGGGACGGGAACAGAAAGGAAAAAGAATATCATCTTAATAACAAAGTAAAGACAGGTGGGTCTGAACAAAGCAGAAAAATAGGAAGTTTATTTTCAGTGTTCGGTTATTTAAAGCAGCACTGTGGCTCAGATCAGAGCAGATCAAACTCAGCTGAATGTTCACGTCAGTGATGTCCTGTCAGGAAACTTCTCTGTAAAATTAGATTTCAGTATTGATGGCAGAGAATTAAGTGTGACAGTTGGAGAGGAAATTTATGGAGTTATTTCAGTCCCTTCATTGTGAGTCTTTCAGGGTTCAGTTGAACCTGCAGGAAATCCTGAACCCAAGTCCTCTGACATCTTTACTGCAGAAATGAAACGAAAATAAAACCTGTCACTCAACCCAGAGTGACAGCTGTCATGGATGATGAGTTAAAAAGTAATCCAGGCTGTCAGAAAGAGTCTCAGTCTAATAACAATTTGATATTAAATCATTTCCGTTGGATTCTCAGAATTAAAATGTAGAAACTTTCCACCAACATCTTATTACTGACCAGTATACTTCCACCGTTGTGTTTCTTACAGCTTTTTTCATCAAACTACCCAATACCAGTAAAGTGCCCTGAGGTGCGGGGATACTGGCAGGTGTCGTTGTACAGCTGGTAGCTGCTGTGTGAGAACTAATAAAACACCAAGATGTCAGGGAAAATTCTACATCTCATCAAGCAAAACAACTCAATATATTCTTTGTAGTTTTTGACCAATCACTATGCTGTTGCATATGCAACTCAGCATATTAGCATAGCCTGTGGCTGAAGCCTGTTTAAACAATATGCTATATAAAAATCACCGGACAAATTAAATATGATGTCACCCACAGGTTTACCTTTTGTCTCTCCTCGTGACACTATGTTGGCAGGAACTGACGGCGCCCTGGTTAATCGATGGAAGGAGCATCTGGCTGTAACACGCTCTCCTCAGCTCAGTTACCACCATAATCACAAGTTTTGATATTTTAGCTTGACTATCCTAGCCTATAATGAACTAATGCTGCCCTAAATACATTCTGATTAAATCAAGATTTGAAATGAGTACAGCAGACTAGCAGGACTCTGATCAAGAAATACTGCAACCTTCAACAAGTCATCCACACGGCTCCATCTATGTCCTGGGATGCAAACTACCATTAGCTAGTTTTCATAATGATCAAATTTGTCAGCCATTCCACATTTCTGTTGGTGCTGGTTTGAATCATATCTATCTGACAGATTCCAGTTTCTTCATGTTAATGTTTTTCTTCCACACAGACCAAGGTACACAATGATGTCCCACAGGGTTCAGGTCAAGGGTCAATCTTGTTTACTCTATACATGCTGCCCCTGGCCCTACTATCCCCTATTATCCAGAGCCACAACATAAATGTTCATTGCTATGCGAATGACACGCTGCTCTACTTATCTATGGAGCCAGATGAAACAGAACCGTTGGTTAGTCACCTGGAGAATGGCTCGGTTGTAGCCAGCTGGTCCGGTTGCTGCCAAGGCAACCAGCTGGTGAGCTAGAGGCTGTTCACCAGTTGGCCTAGATTTTCCAGTCAAAAGTGGCTGCTGCTAAGCTAATCTTTGTATTCAGACCCCTGCAAGACACGTCACATTTAGTTAGTATCGTCCATTGGTAGCACAACAAAACATTATCTTTAAAAAATGAAGGCCACTCAGAGCAGCTGATTACTATGTAGCTAAAGTGAGGACAGCTAGCCATTAGCCAGAGCCAGCTGTCAAAAAGAAGACCATGCCTCTAATAATACATAAATTTGTGGTTTTATATTGTTTTCCGTGACGTCTTGTATAAAATTTCCCTTCCATACCATTGTCATAAACGTGCTAGCTGTAAACATGCCAGTTTCTTCTGCAAAGTTGGAGATTTTAACATGTGTGATCGATTAAACGGATTAATTTTTGAAGTCAGGTCCTTGTGGTCGTTCAATAAGCTGCAATTTTTAATTGATATGTAAATATATACACACACACACACATATATATA